>JAOXYD010207913.1:0-20777 GCA_028565735.1 Pinacopodium congolense
TAAGCAATTAAACATTGATTTAGGGGTCATAATGCAAAAAATTAACCATAAAAATCAGATCAATTTGACCCCTATCATCTTGTCTATGGGAAAGCTTGTCACTTACCAGTAGAGCTAGAACATCGAGCATATTAGGCTACTAAGGCTTTGAACTTTGGTGGAATAACAACTGGTGAGAAAAGGTTACTACAATTGAATGAATTGGAGGAGCTACGATTTGATGCGTACGAAAACGTCAATCTATATAAAGAGAAAGTAAAGAAGTGGCATGACTTCAATATCAAAAAGAAGGAATTCAAGACTTGCGATCAAGTATTATTATTTAACTCTTGACTTCGTTTATTTATAGGAAAACTAAAATCTCGTTGGAGTGGTCCATTTAAAGTAATTTAAGCATTCAAGCATGGAGCAGTTGAATTAGAGAACAAAAAGGGTGAAACATTTAAAGTGAATGGCCAAAGATGCAAACATTATTTTGAAGGCATCCTCTCTAATGAAAGGGAAGTAATATCTTTTCCTCCCTTCTTTAATCTTATAGCTTAATTTAACATGTTTTGTTAGTAATTAGTTTCTTATTTTATTTTATTTTTGTTATTGTAAAAAAAGTCTATAAAAAAATAAATTAGGTAAAAAATAAAAAATAAAAACATTTTTTATTTTCTAAAAAAATTCAAAAAAATTGCGACAACGTTCAACGTTGTCGCTACAAGCTCATTAAGCGACAGACGCTGCAGCGTAAATAATTTTTTTTAAATCCCTTTTTCTGTTTCTTATAGATATGTTTTTATTTTTTTTCCTAAACACTAGTTTTCTTAAGTTCCTTTTTCATGTGCAACCCCCATTCTTCTATCTTCTTTATTGTTTAACTATTTAACCTTTTTCAACTCCAATACTATATTTTCCTCTAATTTTTCACAAACCTTTCATCACTCTTACATCAAGCTTCAAGTTTTCAATCCTTTTCATTCCAAAATCATACTTTCTTCTTGGTTAATCATTATTTTCATCATATTCTCATCTAACCTCTTCTTTTGGGTCTATTTTAATAGGTTTTAAATAATACCCATTACTATAGCACCCAGGAGAAGACAAGTTGGAAGTAATATCCATTCTAAGGGCAAAGAGTTGGCTCTTCACCAACGACCATAAGATATGGCTCAGAAATTTGGTGCTCCTTTTTCAATCTTTAGTTACGAAAAAGGTATGAAACTTCTACAACGCAAAGGTAAGTCTATTATTACTCCTAAACAGTTAAAATTTCAAATTCTTAAAGAAGTTAGGTTGAAAGACAAGATTGAACACCTAGGTAAAAAGATAGGTTGGTTGCAATTCATCGATTTTGACTATATGGTGTTTGAAAAATTAACACTGGAATTTTATACGACTATTCAATATGACCCTAAGACATTAGATGAATTCTAATTTAGGTTGCAATGACACCCATAGAATCTAAATCATAATATTTTGAACACTATCTTTGTTCCAAAATCAAAGACTTATATTACCCACCCTGACTTTAACTATATTGAATATTGGAAGAAACTTATGGGTTTAGATAAGTTTGATTCTCATAATCCATCCAACTCTCTCATACTGAGTCATGCCCATTTAGTTTTTCATAAATTTATGTGCCATGCATTTTTTAATAAGTCTCAAATCAACAATTGTTCAATAAAGATCTGTTTCTTTTATGATGTATGGACACTAATCATAAAGTCTGCATATCACACCATGTTTTTCATACTTTAGATTAGGCGATAACAAAGAATCAAAACTATCTGGGAATGGGTCACATTGTCACTACTGTTGCTCAATTTTATAATGTTAATCACGATGGTCTAACCCTTGTGTTTGCTGAGTATTTCAATCTTATGAATTTGCGACGTGTTGAAATTATGGAGATGAATTCCTTGGAACTCCGAGACCCTAACACACGAGCTACTTTGCAACAAAGGAAGACTATAGGATCGTCCTCTACCCACCATCCTCAAGGCACTGAAAGCTCTTCTGATGACTCTAGCGAAGAGGGTGAAGGTTGGGAAGTTGTTTTATCCACCATGGAAGACAACCATAAAATTCTAAAGCGATGTGTCAA
This sequence comes from Pinacopodium congolense, assembly GCA_028565735.1. NCBI lineage: Eukaryota > Viridiplantae > Streptophyta > Magnoliopsida > Malpighiales > Erythroxylaceae > Pinacopodium > Pinacopodium congolense. The sequence goes on from JAOXYD010207913.1 coordinate 2,096, forward strand.
CTTCATAGAGGAAAAAATAAAGCAAATAAAGCAACATCAATGTTACTAAACTAATAAGCTTCTCAAATTTTTTACACTACAAGGGGCCCAAATGCCGTCTCCAACACCATCCCCACTGGAATCCCCATAAGTTTTCTTGCCCTCACTTTATGTATTGTTTTTTTTCTCTTGCTTATTTATTTTATATCATTTCTGCAATGTTGTTTTGTTTGATTTGGGACTTTAATCTTTGTGTTCTTTGTTTTTGGTGCTCTTTTAACACATTGAGGAAAATGTGTCTCCCAAGTGTGGGGAGGTAGTCATCGCATTTTTATTTATGTTTTGCATATCATATATGATGCATGTTAGATTGTTAGTATTAGGTATGTCAATTTCTTTGAACTTGAGTCATTATTATGTATGTTATACCATGAAATGCTATCATAGTAGTTGGAACAAGATTGAGTGTATGCTTGAAGTTGAATTAGGTGACTTGAGTGGAAGGTAAACCATGCTGCTTGATTGAAGTAGTTGGTTGCATAAACTTGGTTAGAAATTAATATTAGAGTGATTAGGGAACGCATAAAATTATTTTGGATTTTCATATATAAACATATGTGCGGCATTGAGCTTATATGACTACATTTTAGTCATTTTATTTTTCTTGTTGTGTGTGATACTCTCCTAAGATGATTACATTCAGAACTTTCTTTGAACCAGTTTGAAACTATTAGATGCATGTTATATGGAAAGGATTAACTCTTTCTTTGTTTTTAACCCCTTGACTTAAATGACCCACCAATTTATTATCTCTTGTAACCCCTATTGAACCTTTAACCTTATTGTTTCTTGAATTGAACACCTTACATCAAAAACCCAAAAACCCCATTAGCCTACCTTATCACAATTTCAATAAAGTATTAGAAATATACAACAAGTAGACTACATATATAAACCATGCAAACAATATTGTTACAAACAATGTTGCTACCCCTTCCTAATATCATACCTTATCTTCTCTCCCTTTTCTATAATCATCAAAAGCATATAAAGGATATAACACTCCAATACCAATATACAAATGATTTCATAGAAAAATATTCACACATCTTCTCCCATTTCTACCAAACAAATTTTCACTTAAGAATTTGCAAAACAAACTCCCCCTTAATGAAGCACAACAAGAAAAAATAAAAAAATAAAATCATAAAACTTAGAGAGGGACATCATCAAGCACAATCTCATTTGAAAACCACATTATCATAAAAAAATGACACTAATTATTGTCAAAAAGTTATTAATACCCTAAAGTCACAAATACTTGATACTGAACTCATTAAAATGAGATTTTTTAATACCAATTTTTAAAATGAGACTTAATACCAATTATTCAAAACACTTATAACAAAATTCAAATTCCAAAAATACTAAGACAATCTATACCAACTATTGGTACCAATTAATACAAATTATAACATAATAAATCTAACACAATATTGATTGATTATCACACCTAAATTGACCACTTATCACAAAATGGCATAAACAAGTGTACAACAACTTCTAAAATATTACAAAAATCATTTAAAAGCACTTAACAATACGTAATTATCATAAAAAGATGCAAATCATCACATGATACAACTAATCCAATTTAAATGAAACTCTAAAATTTGTTTCAAAATCACAATATTTGTCACAAAAGAATCAAACTTTATATTTTTAATTAACTCCCCCTATGGTAATCAAAATTATGCCATATTTTCGAAAAAAAAAACATTAAATTTTTAACCTAGAATGTGAAACTTTTAGCTAGCTAAAAATTTCACAATCTATGACTCTGCCTAAATTCGTGCATTACCATTTAAAAAAATTTAGAACTTTCATAATAAGGCCTAAGGTACTTAAAGAGAGTCATAACTACAAATCAAAAACACAAATTCAATTCAACTCTCCCTAAGTTGAACATAATCTAACACAACACAATTTCAAATCACCAAAGCATTAAATTCATCTCCTAAATTCATGCATTGCCATAATTTAGAACATATACAACAAGGGTTAAGTACATGAAACAGGTAAACATGCCTAGTGCATATCCAATGCCAAAAATCAACCATATCACTTAATTGGAAACTTCCCCTTTCATTAAAAAAAATTAAATACTTCAAATTTTTCAAAAATAACTAATGCACAAATTTTTACAAAACTTAAATTCTTGATATTGGAAAATCAAATATGCAACTCAAAAACCAAAGATCATGCTCTCCCTAAGTATAGGTTTAATGCTCTAACACCAAAATTTCAAAAATTGGTAGCAAAATCAAGCTTAAGGAAATCTTAAAAAATCTTTCAAGGCTTCAAAACTTATTTTAAAAAAAGCACATGCCATAAATTTCTTCATGCCTTGCAAAAATCATGCATTTAATCTAATTTTATGCATTTTTAAGAATTTTTTACTACCCCTAACTAAAGCATGGTCTAACAATTTTCACTAAAAAAAATTTGTTGACATACATCATACCATTCTCAAAGACACAACTTCTGAAATTTAAACACTGAGAAAATGCATAATGTCTAATTTAAAAAATTTTAATGCCTTATGAAACTTTCAAACATTTTATAAAATTAATCTAATTAGGAAATTTATGAAGATCAAAATCATTAAAAAGTTTTATAAAAATTCTCCATAAAAAATATCAAGGCTTCCCCTCAATAAAATTAAAATTTCATAGATGCAACTTGTAAAAACATAGGAGGGATTAATGAGCTAAAAAAAATTAAAAAATCGTGATTAATGTCTATCATTAAAAAATGTCCAAATATTTCTTCATGCTTTCTTACAAAAATGCAACTTCTAATCATAAGTGAAAAATCAGTTATGAAGCACTTAAGTAACGTGAAGCATCAAATATTTAACAAGACATACTTACACAATTTTCAGTTTTCCTAATCATGCAAAAACTAATCTTATAGGAATTTAATTCATAAAACTCTCAAACAATTAACCATCACTCAATGGCATGAATAAACTTGAAGGCCATATTCATGCTCCTATCCATGATTTCTAATGCAAAAACATGTCAATACTTGAAAAAGTTCAATTAATCACGTCAATCATTAATAATAAATTATGAGCAATAATGATGTACAAAAATTGGTATTATGCCACCTAAGCTTGACATTTAAGCATCTAATAATCAAATATTTTTCAAAATATTTTTAACATTCAAAAAAAAAATAATCACACAAGTTTGTTAAACTATAAACATGATCAAGGCATACCTCCATTTTTCGTTTTTTCACCAACTTTTTTGTTTTTATTTTTTCACCTCCTTGGCTTAATAATATTTGTGATTTTCTTCTTCTTTCACTCTTGTAGATATCCTTGGAAAAAACATACAAAAAAAAAATCAACAAATCTTCAATACCCATATCATTTTGTGTCCTGTGATAATTAACTATATACCTATCATAGCCATTTAAAAAAGCATTTACATTTCTTAATCTATCATAAAAAAAAAATCTCAACATGCCTAAAGAATCTAAAATAATGGTAAGATAATGGTGCTCGTGATCTATACACATTTTCATGATCTAGTTTTAGGTACATTATAGCTTTTAAATGCATCATAAAAATGATAATGAGACCTAATGTTGTTTCTAAATGCATTTCTAGTTCTAAATGTTATTCCTTGATCAATTTCTTGTTAAGAATATATATGAGATGCATTCCATGTCCTAAGAGGAGGATTATACACATTCTTAGAAACTTCTAAATGCATATGGGAAGAGGTGAATTTGCTTCATTGGTGACCTAAATGCATCATTTTGATTATTTTATTAATAAATAATTTATGTTTATTTTTAGGTGTATCCACATTCTTTTTAAATGAAGGCCTAGATACATACATAAACACATGATGATTTTTCCTAAAATGAGAACTAGATGATGATGACCTAGATAACGGAGAAACATTTTATAATAAGGGCTTAATCACATTTTCATCTTCTAAGTTCTTTCCTTTTACAAAAATGGTCTTACTAAAATAAGGTTCATTGATAGTATAGCACGTATCTATCACTCACAAATTTTTGTGCTCCTAATATTAATTCAATTTTCTCATTCCCTTTAGTGAAACTAGATAATAAGCTCTTTAGTGATTATACCTCCTTTAGCAAAGATCTATTTTCATCTCTAATTTTTTTTGCTTCATTATCCACACTTATCAATTTTAATTAATTCTTCTAGGAACTATTTTCCTCTATCAATTTTTATAAACTATCATTTTCTACCTTTTTTTATTCTGGATCATGCCTAAGTTTCTTATTTTCAATTTTACATGCATCTAACAACTTCAAGGTTTCCTTATGCCCAGTGAACAATTTCTTCCTATTCGTAAGCAACACTTTCATGTATTCTACCAATTCATCATAAGATAAATTAACAACATCTCAATAATGACTAGAATTTGAGCAAGAAGTTTCATCATAATTTGTACAAGAATTTAAATGATAATGTAGCTATTCATGTCTCATAAAACAAGTGTAGAAACCCTCATGTTTAGATGACTCGTCCTTCACTTCTTGGAAATGATTTTTAACTTTGTAAATAGCTTCTAGTCTACATCATATTTCATTAGCCATAATACACTTAGAAATCTTATCAAAAATACTTCTATCTAATGCACAATGTAAAAATTTTTCAAAGTTTTGTTATTTTAAAGAAACTTATTCCATTTCTTCATTATCCCACTCATCTTCACTCGTAGTCATTAATTGATTTCCTATAAGTTTATAAGGAATATAAGTATTCTTGAATCTTTCATCCATAATTCTACACTTTGGCCCACTATAAGTATTTTTATTCTCTTTTTCCAAAAAAAAACATTATCCGTTTGAAACTTGTTGAGAATTTTACTATAACAATCATAAATACAAATCTTTTTTAAGGGTCAAGGATAACCTTTACAATTTATTTTCAAGACTCAAGGATAACCTTCCCCTCTTCTTTTTCTAAGGCTATATAATAACTTATCAAACTCTCATTGTCTAATGGCTCAAGGATAAACACTAAATAAAAATCAATTCTCACACTATTCAATGTTTAATTCACTCTTATCATAAAATAAAAAATTTAAAAATTTCACTCTTTGACTTACGAAGTTGTTTAAAGAGTTCACACATACTTAATAATGAATGCAACAATCAACTTCATAATGCCCATATAAAATCAAACAACACTTAACCAAAAAGTTATGAAAAATGCTTAATCTCTTTGTACGATTGTTTTCTTACATACTTGAATGATAAAACACTTATAAGAACACCCATTTGCCCAAGTCAGCCTACTAGCCATATATGACTACTGTCTAATTTCTATTTATACGAAATGCAAGTTACCATTAGTTTCTAGCTGTAGTTGCATAAATTTCACTTCGATTGGTTAGCCATTAAAATAGTTCTTAATTAGTTGACTAATCTATATAAAAGATTGATTTTCATGCCATTTTCACATCAAATTCATTCTAAATAAATTGCTAACTCATTCATACACATTATAACCCATTCCAAACATCATTAAACATATCTTAACTCTATTTTACATAATTCAACTCAAGTACACAAATTAACACAATCATATTAATCTAATTTGTCAAATTTCCTTTATCGCCTACTTTACCAATTTTTTAATTCACACATTTCCTTAACCAATTCGCACAATTCAACATGTAAGGCTTACTATGAAAATCATGCCTAATTAACTTATTTTCATTCACTCACAGCTTAACCAATTCATTAATTCATACACACATACATCTCATACAATCAATCATATGTAAATCAATAGAATCTTCACACAAAACAATCACGTACAACATCTCTTGATTATGCATTCCATATGAAAAACTCTAACCATAAATGCATATGCATGATATGAACCCTTTGACACTATGATAAGACCAAAAAAGGGACTTACATAAAAACTTACGACACAAAACCTATCTATTTCACCACTCTTAGATCTTCCATCTATCTTATTAATCTAATTCTCATCTTTCCATTACTTTCGTCTTCATCCATCTTTCTTCAACTTTGATAAATACTTCAAACCATTTGATAAAGGTGCATTTTATACGATTCTAATATGAGATTTAATGTAGTTTCACCCCTATTTTGATGCCAAACACCTATTTATGTTTGATATGAGTAAAATTGCAAGTTTAATCCTAAAGACACAAAATCCAAGTGAAAAAGGGCAAGTTTGAAGAAGAATTGAGAAAAAAAAAGGAATAAGGCCTTCAATAGTAGGTATAAATGGTTTTATTGATGATAAAAAACCATCATTTATCCCCGACTCCAGGGACTTCCATGGGGATTTTTATATAGCGTCGTGTCATTAAGCATATAAAAAAATGATGTTTCTCCATAAAATCCTAGGGCATTTGAGTCTTTCAATAAAAATAATCTTAAACCCTAATAGGGGTGTATTTAAGGACCTCAGATAAACTTATTTTATGAATTTTCTTATCTCTTTTGGCAGCCACTTAGCTTCTTCCTAGTTTTCTTCTTATTTAATGTTTTTGGCATTCTTTCAAGTTGTATTTTGGTAATACTCTTAGATTTTGTGTTCTAGATTGATAGACACCTTACATTCAATGTGTTTTTGCTGTCACTTTACTATTATTTCAGTACTTTAAATGTTCTTTCATTAGGGTTAATTTTCAATACTTTTTATTATTGAAACCTTTGAATATTATCAAATAGATTCTTGAATCTTTAGTTTCATTATCTCTATTTACTCGTTCATCATGTTTTCTTTGATTATATATTCTGTTTTATATAATTTTAATATGGTAGGCTAATTTTCCATGGGTTAAAAAATATTAAATGAATAAATGGATTACAATTGTGAGATATAAATTAGGTATTTAAAGGGTATTGTTTTTTATTCTAGGATTGAGTTGAAACTTTAATTAAATGTCAAAAACTAAGGGTTATGTATAGAAATGGCCACTCTATTTATGATTTTTAGCTAAAATACTAAGTATGGGCCTTTACTTCATAATTTATACTAGTTAATACCACATATAGCGATAAGTTAATTGATTTTATAAGTGGAACTTAGTCAATTAGTCCAGTGCTTTGGTTCTTTAAGCTGCATGATCAGTGCTTGTGAGACTATAACTTATATTAACAGTTCCATAATACTTAATGCTACTATGTCTTTAAATTTAGAGAGCTTATTCTAGGTTATTGTATGATTAGGAGCGACTTTATGATCATGTTGGATTTTTTTTTACCTATAACTGGAGGAATATAAGACGCAAGAGCTTGTTTATTTCTATATCTTAACATCTAAGTTAAAACACAATTTTCATGTTTTTATAATCAATTTTATTCCCTAAGTCCTAAAAATATCCTTTTCCAACTTTATATTATTGTTATCTATTTTTGATATTTTTATATTTATTTTATTCGCTTTAATCTCATTATTTATATTATTTATTTATTTTAATTTCATAAAATCAGGTGTTTTTTTGGCAACATTAGAAATAGTGTAAACACACTAGTTCTCTATAGATCGACCTTAACTTATCCTACTTCATAACTAGTGGTTAAGTTATTATTTGATGGCTAGCGACAGCCTTACTATTGTGTTCTTTAACTCTAACGCTCAACTGTATACATATTCATGATTATCCACACATAAAACCTATCTCAACATATCAAACTGAAAAAATACATTAGTTAAACCATTTTGTCATCATTAAAACAAAGGTGAAACCATCCCTTACTTCAATATAGAGGTCCTAAATTAGTTTTGTTTTCAAACTAAACTTGAATGTCTTTTTTCCATTCTCTATCTTATAAATCTAATTTTGTATTACATGGACTTTATACTATGAATTTATGTGTTTTCACCCTTAAACTATTATGAATTTTCTCTATTTATGTGTGTTTTTAATTAATATGTAGGTTCACATTCAATGAAGGAGTTAAAATGTGGAAAAGACCATATTTGGATGAGTTTTTAGAATATTAATGGTGGTTTATAATGATATCATTGATGTCATTGTGAAGCACTATTACAGTCCTAGATGAAGACAAAGAACTAATTTCATTAGACAACAATAACATTAAGCTCAGTGTGAATCGCCATTGTATAATCAATCAATGTTAAAAGATAAATATTTGTCTCTAACAAGTTTTGGACATTGTGTACTGCCATTGTAAATCAAATTGCAGACAGTTAATTAATGATATCTTATAAAAATGATGTTGTTCCCCGAATTTAAGGGTCGTTATACATTTAGATATCATTATTAAGTAAAAGTTAAGGGAAAATTAGTACTTTGACTCTCCAATTAATCCTAAATTTAGAGTAGCCATATATAATGAGTTAGCATACTTTTAGGATTCATAGTTCAGTTCTCTCTCAATTTTTATACTAAAGACACAAGGTAGCAAATTCAAGTGTTTTAAGGAGCAGATCTAAGGGTTTATGAGCTAATTTACAAGTGGGATAACTCTATTTTGGTTGTATCCAATACTCATTATTTCTTTTTTATCTTAACTATATGATTTCATAATTTTTTTTGTTTTTTAATAAAATTTTTATGTTTGGTGAAAATTATATATGACTAAATTCTTTAATTGTTAAGGTTAGGAAAGTTGATAAATTAACTTTGTTCTAATTATCTCTACTATGTGATGATCGTTGCTTATTTGAGTGATTCATTACCTATTATAACTTGGCCATCTAGATAGATTATTAGGTAATAAAGGATTCGAGAAATCTATCTTAATTACTAAAAAATTCCATAAGTAATATACTTTAATCAACAAATGATAAAGCTTTGATTAATTGCCCTTAAATCTAAAGGAGAATTTTAGGATTGAACTTCCTCTTCTTTATGTCTACAAATCTATGTTCGGTGAATGACTAAACAATGAAATAAAATTAATAAAGAAAAGGCTCTATCTTAACCACAACTCTAACATAAAAAAAGATACCCTAGATCAAATTATTTTCATATACTTATTGAACCCATTTAAGTCTAAACATTTATATATATTTGAGATGGATGAACTTTAATTCCTACATCTGATCTATTACTTAGTTGGTAATTTAGTTAATTAGTAGTTTAATTTAGTTTATTTCTTTAATTTGGAATTTCTAGATAAGCATTAACTGTGTAACCTAGTAGTTATAATAGATCCCTATGAAAATGATCTTTCGACTCATAATCTACTGTATTACTTGTTGATAGAGTATACTTGCATTAAGTTAGTCTTATATTGTATTAGAATAAACTAGAGAAAAAATAGACATGCAAGACCATGACCAACAAATTTTCTTCACCATTTTTAGGATCTATCTTATTATATTAGGAAATATCAGTGTTAATTAGTCTCCATTAGGTTGTTATCAATAGTAATACTAGGGGGTCAAAATTGGCATCATGTGGGCTAATAAGTGGGTTTAAGAAAGAATAAAAGCTTTTTACTATAACTTGGTAATTTTGGTTAAGTAGCATGTCAAACAAGTTAGGCTGCCTAACACTATTAAAGTGGATTCGAGGGAGCAAGACAAGGAAGGAATAATAAGAAAGCCAAGGGAGGAACATAAGGAAGGAACAATAAGAAAGCCAAGGGAGCAAGACAAGGAAGGGACAATAGGGAAATAACGAGGAATTGATAATTATAATAGGTGAGACACAGGAGAAGGCTGATGATAATAAACTTCTTATTGAAGAGAAGTAGGCATTTGTGTTCATTTATTTATTGGTATTATAGTTTCTGATTGCCAGGATCAAATTAGGTATCAATATCATTTTCTAAGGTACATTATGTAAAGTAAGGAATATGAATAAAAGAATCCAACAATAAGTGAGTTGGGCAATAAAGTTGTGATAAGCCATCCTGATTATAGAGGAGTATGAATTAATGGAATTGGAAAGAGAATCACAGTTCTTTAACAGTAGGATCTAGTGTCACTGGAAAGAGAATCATAATTCTCTAACAATAGGATCCAGTTAAAAATCTCAAAACATCGTTTACTAGGAGGTAACAAAATTGCTCATTTAAATTTCTTTCCAATTTGTGTTTTCAGCTAGTTGGCTTAGTTTTATCATTTTGGTTTAGTACTTAATCAAACATACGTATATAATTATTTTGCTTTAGATAATCCTTGGATTGTGATGTTTAGGGAGATTAGAAGTAGGAAGAAAAACTCAACATAATATATCAATGGAACAGCTAAACGATGTCGATATGAAATATAAAGCTATTGTTGTATCATGCATCTAGAACATTAATGGTAACCTCAAATGACATCATTATAGACCTCCCAGACCACTGTTAAAGTTTGACTCTCACCTATAAATAACGCCATTTTTCCATAGCCCTATTCATCCTCCTATTTTCTTCTTTTGCTTTCACCATGCTAGCCTCCCCTTTTTTTCTTTGCATTTTCCTACTATCTTACTCTTATTTCACTAATAAGTTACTCCATCTTACTTAAAATTGCATTTTCTTTGGTCTAGGGTGTCTCTTATTGTTAACAAGTAATGTACATGGGATTTAAGGATTGATATGTAGTAGTTTCACTCATAAAAGGCATAAATTCCTTCCACTTATGAGCTCTTTTGTTAAGTTTTAGATTTATGATGATCTTAGAGTATATGAAGTCAAAATAGAACAAAAGTGTGCAAACTAGGGACATCAATAGTGGTTTACTATAGGGATTAATGGCATCGTTGATGAGACTGTATACCACAATTAAAGCCTAATTATGGGAGTATAACGACACATTTAAATGATATTGTTGATCAGTTTATAAACTGCCATTATGCTCACTGTTTATGTCTCATCTTTAATATTTTTTAAGGACAAAGTGGGGAATTACAAGGAAACATCCGCAAACCGTAGCATCCACTCCAAACACATATAAAAGGAAAGCAGATGAGAGATATAGAAGAGTTTGAAGAAAGATGTTTTTTTCCTTCTTAGTTAGGGTTAGTGTAGTTTTCTTTTCTTTTAATCTTTCTTTGTATTGGGTTAATGGATTAAAGTCCTCAAGAGCATTCAAGGTGCATTGAAGAGATGGATTTTAACAAAATAAATAAATTTCAGTTGTATTCCTTAATCTTTCTTTCTTATTTTGTATTGACTCTCATTTTCATCAATGAATATGTATTTTCTTATTATATCTTTATTTTTATTATTCAATGTTTGTGCTTAGTTTTCTAAAATCAGGATTAGGATTAAATAGATTTTTCATGATTAAAGGATTTTTATTTGATTGAAGTGCTTAATTTAATCTTACTTGGATTGGCCATCTTAGTTAGATTATTAGAAAAATAAGGGATCTATAGCCATTGGTTTTTAATTATTTGAAGATTAATTAGGTAACATGATTGACATTAGATGTGGACCAAGCTCCAAGGTCTTTTGTAAGGGTTCTTAGATCTAATGAACTTAGCTTAAAGCTTCTTGAAATCAATGCCTTTTATTCTTATTTTTTTTATAGACTAAAAAGATAAATTAAGTTTAGAAGAGAAAAGATATTTCTATAACCATTGGTTGTTTCTTGTTTTAGTGAAGAATGCATTAAATCTATGGAATAATTTATTTCTTGGTCAACTAACCCATTAAATCCTTAAACCTTAGTTAGATTATCATTTTTTAGACTCTTAATGTTTATTTGTTTTAGTTAGTTTCTTTTCTATTTTTTATGACTAAATTAATTTAGAGTTGTCTCGATGATTAAACACTAATGGGCATAGCATTATGCTTAAAGTCCTAGGGAGATGATACTCATCGCTTCACTATTTTATACTACTTGTTAATAAGATACACTTGCCTTTTATTGGTCTAAGATTAGATTAGCAAAATTTATATTATAGTTAGACCACAATACTTATCATTACCATACAACCTATTGCACCTTCTTCTTTCCCTTTGTTTTCATAAGTTAATTAGATTTTCTCATCTTTTGATTGAAACTCTTGCACCATGGGATTCCCCATCTCTAGATCTACATTATAGCACAAGTTTTATCCAATTACCTTCTTTATAGTAGTGGAATATTTTGGCCATGATAAGAATATTTTAGTGAAATAGCATATTCCTATGATACATACAGTTCATTTTTCTAGCAATTTTAGTCTGAGAGCTTCAAAGACCATCCCTACATTGAGTTTGAGGAACTGCCTAATGTATGACACCTCACAATTCATATCAGTATGTAATGCTTGGCAGTTCATGGCCTATAAAGACAATGAGATCATAATAGAGCGCACCTTACCACCTATCAAAGATGTAGAGTTTGATATCTCCAGGGCATTCAAAGCATTAGGATGGGAGCTAGGTTGCATATAGATGGGCTTTACTACCTAATCTTACTCTAAGAGTTCTAAATTAGTATAGCATAAAAGAAGGAGATAGACATCAATGAGTTAGATCATTTGTTTAAGGTACATCAATCACCCTTACTTGGGCATATTTTTTTTCTTTGTTAGGTATAATTAATAAGGGCATGGTTTATGAGTAGAAGAAGGACATTATTAAGGAGGATACAATCACATTAAATTATGACTTTTCCATCTGTTATGTTGGAGATTCCTTAAGATTCGGAAGGACTAAAAATTTTAGATCATTTTCCATTTATCAATTAAGTGTTCGCAAGAGGATCATAATGGCCTTACTTAGTGCTAACATTTTATTGAGAGTGAGTAGAATGAATGAGGAATAATATTAGAATACCTAAGTTTTTCTGACTCTTTAACACATCAGACATATTCCAATTCAATCCAAACTAATTCATACCCTTATAATTCCTTCCAACCAATCCTAGACATCTCTAATCACATATAAACACCATTTTAACATAATCATGTTAGTTTTTGAAACCTTTAATCTAATCTTTCATATTCATCCATTTTACCAAATTTATTTTAAAACATATCCTAACATTTTCTTTTCATATTTTCATGTAATCACATACATTACCACATTTCAATTCTCATAATTTAGTCTATCATTTGTTACTACATTTCACTCAAGACACAAGTCCTACCAATTTTCCAATTCACATAAGACTTACCAAATCATAAAGTTCCATAAACTATTTCACGTACATTTAACATTCCCTCACGATGCATACTATCACATATAACCATTCACTGATCCATGTATCAAGAGGATTTTTACATAACAATCACATATAACACCTCTTTATTATGAATACTATATGAGAAATACTAACTATGAATGCAATATGCATGACGTGAGACCTTTAACACTATAGAAAGACCAAAGAGAAGACTTAGAATGAAACTCACTTACATAACCTATCATATTCACTACTCTTGAACTTGATCTTCCTTCTTCAACTTTAAGTTTAGCTCTAATGCTTCTCTTTCCATCTTGGTCTTTAGCCATCTCCACATACTTCAACATGTACTCCAAATCAGGACCTTTCCATTTAAGACCCCAATCATGCATCTTTATGACATGTTACCTATCTTAACACATCAAACTAAGCAAACACATTAGTAAAAATGATCATCAAAACAAAGGTAGAACCAATTTGACATACGTTAATTGTAACTCTAGACGGAACAAATTAAGTGAAAGAGAGCAAAGCTAGTACATTAACCCACTAATTTAAACTTTTTCATATGTTTCATGATGAAATTATATCTTCTATGTATAGTCATGTCATCGATATTATAAATGCTTTAAAAAGAATAGGTAAGACCTAAGCTAAAGTTGAACTTGTAAGAAAGATTCTTAGATCGTTACTGAAGACATGGGAGGCTAGTATAATGATCATTCAAGAGGCTAAGGACTTAAAATTTCCTTTCTTTGGAAGAATTGATTGGATCACTTATAACATAAAAAATTAGAATAAATGAGACACAAAAAAGGAGATGAATGTGTCATTCAAAGAATTAAAGGAGGTGGAGTATATAATGATGAAGTCTTTATAAGTGGAAGTGATGATGAGGATATAGTCTTACTGATAAAAAGCTTCAAGAAGTTTTTAAAGAAGAGGATTTTGACAAGAAGGAGAGACTCCAAATGAGGTAAGCCCTATTCCAAAAATAGATTGAACAACGTTACTTTTTTTTAGTGTAATGAAATAAGTCATATAAGGTCACAATGCCTGATACCTAAAGAAAGTGACAAAAAGGAATAGAAAGAAGCAAAGAAAAACAAGGCATTTAAAACTACACAGAGTGATTTAAGTGAGCTTGAAGGAGAAGAAGAAGTGGAAAACATATGTTCTATGGAAAGTGATGATGCACCTTCTTCCTCTACTTATAATAATTATAATGAATGTGATATTGATTTTGGTTATTATGAGTTAGTATAATACTTAGCAGTTTTAACTAAGGAAAAAAAGAAATTATCTACTAAAGTTATGGAAATATTAAGATTATAAGAGGAATGTAAATGAAAAAAAAATCAAAATCTTATATTTAAATTAGAATTAAAGAATGTAAAAAAGGATAGTATACAAAATTTGATAAATGAAAATGTCTCATTAAATATAGAAATAGGATCCCTCAAAGAATCATTTTCTAAGTTTATCAAAGGGAATGAAAAACTAGAATCAACATTAGGAGCTCAAAAAATGGATAATGATAGATATTGTCTAGGTTATACTAGTGATAATGGATCATCACATAGTAAAACTATCTTTATAAAACATAAGAACTTAGGAAATGAACCTACACCTAGGCCATGTGAACCAAAAGCATCCATAAGTAAGACATAACCTAGAAAGAGAAATTTTGCATATATGTATAATCAAAGCATAAGACATAAGAGAGCACCACAATATAGATACAATGCTAGGAGATCATATTATCAACCTAGCTAAGTATATCACATGAGAAGCTTTAATGAACAAGATTTAGGTATGAATTTAGGCACACATATGGGACTAATGTTCCTTTATTTTGTACCTATTGTTAACATTATGGACATGTTCAATTATTTTTTTATGAGAGACTAAGGAACTTAAATGTTTCACCAAATCATTGGAGAAAGATAAATAAGCCACAAGGACCCAAGTTAATTTGGGTACCAAAAGATCCATTGAATTTTGTTTTATAAGTACCTCTAAGAATAACAAGAAAAATCACTAACATATATTGTTAAACCAAGTGAAGATAGAAACCAAAAGATCATTAGTGACATACAGATTAGGAGATGCATAATTATTTTTAGTAAAACATTATTTTTATGTAATCAAATATGTTTGGGGGATGCTCTAACAAACTAACTATAATTTTTATTTGATTAAAAATTGAGCCAAAATTACTTAAAATTGATTTTTTAGTAACTCAAATTTTATTATAAGGTCAAATTTATTTGTTTTTAAATTTGGTATGAAAACTCCTTTTTTAACTTATTGGCCAATCAATATAAAGCATCGTCTAAGGTCAGTTGACCAATATATGGTCGAGCGGTAATAGTCACTAGCCAATCAATATATCAAAAGTTTAAATGTATTTCCTTGGTTTTGCTATCATTCTAGCTTTTTTCCCTTCTTATTCTTTATTTTTCTCTAAAGAATAATAAGTTTCACCCATCTCAAGCATTCTCTCTTACCCAAAACTAACTATTATAATCATTGTAAAGCTACCTTTCGCAAACTCACTTCCACAACAACTTCCATATTCTTTAGCATGATTGAGGCACTTAGGAAGCTCTCTAATATTGAAGGCTGCCACCTTAGCCTCCTCACTTCTTGAAAAACTTAAGCACTCATTCAAGTTTGTCAACTATTTAAGATTACGTAAACGTTAATTTGTGAATTTTAGGGAATTCTTTTATTCCTAATTTCTTGTTAAATATGATTGCTAGTTTTAGTTACATTGCAGTTATATAGGTCCTAAATTATAGTATCATTCAGTACAGCCTACCATTGATAGAGTCAATCAACAATATCAGCCTTAAATCTTTAAAATTTCGACATGGACATGCTCTCTATCAATGCTCTTGTCTTTTAGCACATGTCGGAGGCCGCTGTAGCTATAAAAACAAAAAAATAATATAGAAACAAACATGAATCAAAGGGGAAGATATATCTAGAAAAAGAGGGAGACATTCTTCCTTCTCTCTTCTTTTCTTTTAGTAGCATATAGGCTTTAAACACTTTGTCTTCGAATTATATGATGTTTTCTGAGTTTCTGGACATTGGATCTTGTTATTAAGACTTATATCTGAGTCTAGAATTCATCCAATGGGGTTTCTTAACTCAGATTATCATTTATTTTACTCCTTTTTTCAAATTAATCAATGTTCTTATTCTTATGCTCATATCTATGAATGTCCTTTGATTTTTCTAAAAGATCTTGATGAAATAGAGCTTGTTTGAAGTCCACAATCAAGTTAGAAGTTCAAGATACATCCAAAAGTCTTTCTTGGATTTTTTTACTCTCTAAAATTTATTTTATAGTTTATATTTTCAAATCTATAAAGAAACATGTTGTTTAAAGTGTATATCTTATATGTTTTATCAAAATATGTAGATAAATTTTTTTTATTGCTAAGGATTGATGTTTTATGATTTAAGAGAGCTTAAAGACATGCTATATAGTCTTATTTTTGTTTATTAAAGGTTTAAAATATATGATTTTTGGCTATCCACCTAGGATTAGTGTTTAAGAGAAGTTAAGCTTGAGAAATAATCTTAAATTGTTAGAAAAATTAATAAGCAAAATGAATTAATCCTTACATGACCAAACCTGTATTTTTTGTGAGAGTTAGAGAACTGAGATTAAAATTTTAGAACTCACCTTCTTGAAATTAAAGCCCATTTAATTGATTTGAAGCATAATCAAGCTTTAAATAAGATTTAATGGAGAAAAAGAAAAGTCTTAACAATAGCTTTATTTTAATTTTATGAAGGAACTCTAAGAAGTCCTTAAATGTGTTAAAAGCTCAATTAAATCATCAATCACCTAATCCTTAGCTAATTTACATAGTTGGTAATTTTCAGAAATTTTCAAAAGCAATTAAAATTATTTTTCGAAGTGCTTAATCCAAGTTAGACTAATTTAGCAATTTTCAGGTTTTAATCAGATTATTTTGATTTTCCTAAATAATTGTAATCTGATTAACCTAGTAGTTCAGCCTTTGTCCTTGTAAATTCGACATATGGAGTCTTAAATTTACTCCATCAGATTACTTGTTCGATAGGTGCACTTGCCTAAATTTCATTAGTTTTCAAAAGTTAAATAATTTCAAAATCGTTAAAAGTTTATAAGTCACCTAACTAAAGCAGCAAGTTTTTGACGTTGTTACCTGGGACACGACCTTAATATTAGGAAAATTAGTGTCAATTAATTTAGAATTTGTAATATTTTTTAAGTTTCTGAATTTTCCTGAATTAATTTCTATTTATTTTAATTGGTGTGTTTTATTGCCTTTTTTAATTCTTTTATATGTCTTATTTGTTAATTTTATTTAATTTAGTATTTTATTTATATTTGTATGCATACTCGAGGAAGCATTCCTAAGCCAATAGACTTCAATCCAGAACTCGATTGCACGTTGAGAAAGAAAAATAAATAGGCTTTTGCAACCACGTTTGATCCTTTAAAAGTAGGAACATCAAGTGGCATTGAATCAGAAACTATAGAGATAGACCCTGAGGAAGTTGTAGTTGTAGGACCTCAAGTAGAAAATAGAGAACCAACCATGATGGACTTAACTTTAGGGAATAAAAGTAGACTTATGGCTAGCATTGTGCAGACCAGAGTTAATGCTAATAACTTGGAAATTTCATATAATATAATCTCATTGGTTAGGTCTTCACAATTTAGAGGTTCAACTTTAGAAGATCCCAATAAACATTTCATTGATATGTTATCAAAGAAAAAAAATTTTCAAAAAAAATTTTCCATTAAGAAATTTGTGATAAAATTGATAAGATTGGAACAACAATTTTTCATGAAATGTCGAATAAGTCATCCTTATATTTATAACAATATCAAGTCTCAAAAAATTCAATCCTAGTTTCCTCCACCAAAAATCAAAATAAATACAATAAGGGAAAAATAGGAACATGAATATTCCCCTAATTGACATGTGACATATATGTGTCCATTTGAGTGCATCAAAACATGTAGCAACTAATTGAAAAATAATAAAAGTAAATATAAAACACAAAAATGACATTTAAAAATAATAAAAATCCATTGTCATAAATATCATTAAGTGTACACCAAGGAGCATGGAATACAAAATTAATATTAAAAGTACAAAAATAACATAGACAAAAAAATGAAAATATACAATCACGACTATCCTAAGTACTAGGTCAACAGTCTCCATATTAAAACTTGTCCCATAACCGATCTATCTAGTCCTCCATACAATCCATCTGAGTTTACATGTGGTCCATCAAGCTCTACATACCTACCATCTTACTCTCCATCTTTGAAACTAACTCTAAAATGACATTAGTGGGTGGCTCGAAAGGCATGGGAGTAAAAGGGATGGCTATGCTTGGAGGTTGTAAGCTAGGCAATGCCTCAAAAGATTTCTCCTCATTTGTACCTTCCTCAAGAACAATACCTAGAATAGTAAGTTCCTCAACCCTTCCATCCTTACACAATGGATGTACTTGGAAATTGCACCACCAACCTTAAACTATAGCCTATTTATATAGTTTAAG
>JAOXYD010207955.1:0-20770 GCA_028565735.1 Pinacopodium congolense
GACATCCTAAAGATATCTCCAACCCATTTCTTTGCTATTGGTATTAATCTTGTTTAAATTTGTTTAGTGTTTATCTCTTTACTTGTTTCTTTTGCATCTTAGTTTAGCTCACTTTTATCTATTCAAGGTGTTTTATTTTCTCTTTGGTGTAACATTTGAAATAACATTTGCATTTCAGCTCTCTGTGGATCAATCCTAGCTCACCATTGCTACATAGTTTGGATATTTAGGAATTTATTATTTGATAGTTTGCGACGAGTTCATCAGATTCCAATTATTTCTATAAAGAGTTATTTTCTTCTACCAATTTTTGCAATTTACATTCAATATCATTCTTTGATTCTATTTCTTTTCTAAGCTTTTCACTCTCTATTCTACATTCATCTAGTAATTTCAAGATTTTGTTACACTTATCATTCCACTTCATTTTTCTCCTTTCCCAAGGATTCTCTATATTTTAACAATTCTTTATAAGCGTATTATATATCACGTTCATCATCATTGTCATGAGATTTAGAACAAGAAGGTATGTCATTATCATAAGGAGTTATGGAAGTACATACCTCATCATTCATAAAGCATAAAAACCCTAAATGTTTGTGTTTACTTCCCTCTTCCTCATCTTGATGGATTTCTCCTAATGCATGCCATATTTCTTGAGCATTTTCATACCTTAATGCAATTTTTTGAAACACTTATACACTTATGGTAGATAAATTTTTTTTCCATAACTTTATAATAAACAAAATAAGCTTATACTCTACATCATCCAATTTTAATACGTCTTTGAATGTTAAACTTTCTATGGGCTTTGAAAGTATATAGGGACCATTTTCCATTATTTTCCAATAATTTTTCCTTGGTTTAAAAATAAATTTTCATTTTAATTTTACAATCTCTAAAATTATTTCCATTAAAAAAGGGGCTGCATCTAAACTACGTACTATAATCTTTACTCACTAATTCATTGGAATTAAACTAATGTGAGACCTAGGCTCTAATACCAATTGTTAGCCTTATACAACACCTGATGGGGGGATGAATTAGGTGTTTAAAAATTTCTTCTAAACTATACAACATAATCTTTACAAATTTAATTAAACACAGAAGCTAAAAAATAATTTAATTAATCAAATTAAATAATAATAATAATAAATTAAACAATATAAAATGAATGCATAAAAGTAAAAGAGAAAGGGAAGAGAGACACAAATGATTTATCCTAGTTTAGAGCGATCCACTTGCTCCTATATCTTGTCCTTACTAACACTTGTTGAAAATTTTTCACTATTACAACAAAACAAATACAATGTTAGCAATATAATACTTTTGCAAGGCTCAAGGATAACCTTCACTCTACCTTTCAATGCTAAAGAATAACCTATCACTCTTCCTTTAACGGCTAACAAATAACCTATCACTCTTTTTTCTAAGGCTAAAAGATAACCTCACAACACTTTTCTTTTATGGTTCAAGAATAACCTTACAATAATTCCACTCTTAATCTTCCAACCCCACACAACTTATAAACACCCTTACAAAATGTCACTTTATTGATTCACCAAAGTGTTTAAGGACTCACACAAAATTTAAGAATGAATGCACAAACAAACTCAATGCACAACTTCACGAAGAGCTCATAAAACACTTTTAAGAATACTTAAAAAACTTGTATAAATCTTCTATAGTGTTTTTTTAATCTCAAACACAACACATACAACATGTATTTATAACAAAAAATCTCAATATTCTTGTTGCCCAATGGATACATAACGTTATAATTCATTACTTATTTTTACCATTGCAAAATTCGAGCGTTACCCAATGTTCGCCTTATTTTCATCACTATCAGTCGAACAAAGCCTCATAGTCAGTCAATCAAATGTATATGTTATTCGGTTGATTGACCTCATCCAAGTTAGGATACCTTGGCCTATCTTGGCCCTAAACAAACTAAATTTAATCCAATTTACTTCTTAATCTAATCCAAAACATTTTAGCACAAACTAATTAATACTAAACATATCATAATACAAATTTTACAATTCATCATAACCAAATTCATTCATGTTACCAAATTACCTTAATACATTAATCTAACCAATTCATACATCTCCAATTCACACAATCTTTATCCAATTCATACAAGACAAGACTTAATCACATAATTCATACTAACATAATCAATTTACCGAGTCATTAATCATCCTAATTTACTCATTCATTCATTCATCCTTTAATCCATTCATTAAACATATATATTCATACAACACCACACATGCATTCATCCAATCATCAAAAGGATTTATACCGTCATCAAACATAAATAAAATCTCTTAATTATGCATCATGTATACAACATACTAAAAATGAATACATATGCATGATTGAGTCCTTTCAACACATGGTAAGAACAAAGATGACTAACACATCAAAGTCTATCAAATTCTACTCTTGAACTTGATCTTTTATTTTTAATCTGAAATATTAACTTCAATGCTTCTCTTCTTATCAACTTGGTCTTCATATCACTCCAACATACTTCATGTATTCCATACACATCGCTTATCAATAAGGTTCAACATATATGTGCTTCAAGTTTGAACTAAATACTCCAAGGCTTGTTTTTCAGCTCACTTATCCTTACACACATCAAAATCTACAAATACATTAGTAGAAACATTTTGTCATCATCAAAACAAAGGTGGAATCAACCATTAGTTTAATAATAGGCTCATGTGCATACACATGAGGAGTATGGAAATATGTTATGTCAATTTTCCTTATATTAGGCCTAAATGCATCAAATCGAAATTTTGTATACTTACAGAAGTTCCCTCTATTTCTTGCATGAGTTTCCTTCCTAGACCTTGATCTTGATACATATATTAATGCATGATGTTGTCTTCTAGGTTGAGATTTAGATGGTGCTACAACATTTTCATCTCTCTTATCCCATTCAAACTCATTCTTTGGTACTAATGTCTCTATACTATCTACAACTATGGTTTTTGTTAGGATGTGGGGATTATTTCTATAAATTCCCAAAATTCTATTCCTATAATCACAAGGAAAATTTTCATTTTAATTTTCTAATCCCTATAATTGTTTCGATCAAAATAAGGGAAATAATTGAATGTTCCAAAACCTTAAACTAACTATTTCATTAAAAATAAACCTATATGTGTCTTCATTTTAATACTAATTGTTGGTCCTTATATGGAACTTAAGAGGGAGAGGAAATAATGCATCTCTAAATTTTTCTTTCTTTTGCATCTAATTGAAAGTTCCATTTTAATTAAATTGTAAAAGTTAAACTATCTAATTAATTAAAGAACTTGAACTAAAATATCTTGAAAATATATATGGAATTATAAATAATTTAATAAAAATTTTAAAGTGAAAGCTCAAAAAATAGAATAAAAATAGCATAATAGAAGTAAGTAATTGGTGTTAAAACCCGTACTTACGTACGCTCCCCCCAACGCTTTATTAGGAATTTCATTATCGATAACAATGTTATAATCACTTTCTTTTTTTTATGAACTCTAGAATAACGCCTACATTCACTCTTTTTCAATGGGTTATAGAGTAATCCCTTATAATTTTCACCCTAACATTCTCAATACCTCATAAATACACTTCACAAAGATTATCGCTTTTGATTAATCCAAAGTTTTTAAGGGGCTTACAAATATACTAAAGGATGAATGCAATGATCTACACAAAAAATAACACCAAACTTCACACACATTAAAAAAAAAAACTCAAAACACTTCTCTTTGTATTTCCCACACACTTGATTTACTATACACTTAATGGATACTTAACACATACCCTAACATACGTATTTATAGGAGAAAACTCTCAATTAGCTATTTATGACCGTTGCATAATGTTAAAATATATTTATTTCATTTTCTTATTGAGAACAAGCTGTTGGAGAACTTCTAGATAAAGCATTGGTCGATTAACTCACATGTATCAGTCGACCGTTGATTGGTCGACTAATGCATGCCTATCAATAAACCAATATCTCAAAATCATGCATATTGGTCGACCAACCAAGTTCCATTGCTCAATCAATGACTGGTCAACTAATTCTTTTAGAAATATGTTTTTCACAAAATTTTCCCACATACAAATACATCCAAATCAATCCAAAATAAATCATATCACTTTTATACACTTCATAACTATTTATTTTTTACCCTTGACACATCCTAACACTTTTTTAAATACATTTTCAAATACATTTTCATACAAATTTTAACATATCTTTCACTATAACACATTCATACAACTTAATCTCTTTTTCACAAAATCTTAACATATTCATACATATGCACACAATCTAACCTTAAAACTCATCCTAAAATTTTCCAACTACTTTTTACATATAATTTAACACGCACACATGCACACATACACACACATACGCATGTGCGCATGCGTGCGCCCATACACACACACACATCTAAATAATTTCCCAAATGAATTTTTGTGTATCAAGCGGATCTTTAAAAACCATTAACACTTCTTGATTATGCATATAATAAGCAAAATCACTAACCATGAATGGAAAATGAATGATGTGATCCCTCCCAATACAATGAAAAGATCAAGATGAGAATTACAATAAAAGTACAAACTAAAACCTATTCACTTATACCATCTTAGAGTTTGATCTTTCATCCATCAACTTGATCTTTAAGTAAACACTACTTTTGCTCTAATACTCCTACTTCCATCAACTTGATCTTCATCCATCACCGCTTTTGCTCCAATGCTTCATCTTGGGCTCCAAATCATGTTTCTCAACACTTTTTCCTTCAAACACATACTTTATCTTCAAACCTATCTTTTTAACACATCAAGCATAATAAACACATTAGTGGTAACATTTTCTTATCATCAAAATAGAGGAAGAACCATCCTTGGTTCAACATATATAGCATAAAAAATAAAGAACATATGATTAATAAGATAGCCTTATAACAAAATGCAAATAATTTGAAAGATTAGTAACAAACCATGGCCATTTTCCTCTCTAGATAAATGCACAGAAGTTAAGCTTTATGTTTAAGAGAGTTTTTTTGTCGCGCAGAGTAACAACTACATGCAACACCTATGTTTCAACTCTAACCTTGTTGAGAATGATGTTTCTTTCTTGATGTTTAAGTAAGGATATAGCCATTCATTCTCTTCAATAGGCCTAATAAGGATAAGAAAAGAGACTACACTCTTAGAAGCATGGATATTGACAATCAATGAAGGGGAAGAATCGACTAGAAAAGAAGGAGAAAGAATGTTTGGTTTAATAATGTGACTTAATCACTATACATCATCCTCTACATCTTATTTTTCTTGTAATAAGAAGCCCACCAACCTTGTTTCCTTGACAACCTAGGTACACATAGTCAAATTATTCATTTTTATGGATGCAAGAAAAGAAATCAAGTGAGACATGGAAGAAAAATAAGATAAATTTGTAATACAAATCTAAGTTATATGTAAATAAGGAGAACTTACAAAGCTATTCTTGTTTATATGACACCCTTGATTGAATAAGGGTAGGCTTGCTTAACAAAGTGTTATAAGGAGGGAGAGACATTAGGGATTCACTAACCATTATCCAAAAGTCCTATGAAAAATATAATCTATATCCTACTTATGAAATCTCTCTATATTATCCCAAGGTTTCAAACCCTTGTCTCCATTAATAACAGTACGTATTTTGTCCTTTTAATGTTGAAGTCCCTTAGGGAAGGTCATTTATCAACACCGACTCCTTACACTTAAAATGTATCATATTAAGGATATTTCAATAGAATTACATAGATGCATATCATAAAAGAGTTTATGTAATGCCCCCTAAAAAAATTCATTCATAAATCTATATGTTTTGGTAAAATTGTATAAAATATCAATAAAAAATGTTCCAAATTACAATAAACTAAATCATAATTAATATGAATCAAAACCTTAACTTAAAAATAATAAGAATTAAAGGAATATCTTCGCAACTTGGTTGCCCACTTACAATTCTGTTGCGTAACTCTAATATAACAAATGGTAATTAAACTCTACTATCTACCTCCTGAAAATTTTAACAATCAAAGAATGAGATGCTAATCCAATAAGGGAATTATAATATAGCCATCATGTAACAATCATTTCACATATATAAAATAGCATTTGTACATATTCATCATATCAAAATATCATTCCACATTGCAATGTGTCATAATTTATATAAATTCTATTTATTTTTAAATCATTTCCAGCAAGTTGTTTTATTTCTAGTCCTCAACTTAATCCTTTCACAATTTTAAAGGCCCCACTTCACCTGGTAGAATTATATTCAATGGTCAGTCGGCATACGAACCATATAAGATACCTCTTATAACCAAAAACACCTAGGTATTCCTACTACTTGAATATCAAGTCTCATCATAATAAAATCATACGAGATACTTCCTACTAGTAGAAGCATTCTAGGTATTTCCATTATCAGAATATCTCAACATGTGTCAAATAATCAATGTCAATATTGTCTTAAATAACGACCCTTAAGTATAATTCATCTAAGTAAGCCACTAACTAAGATCTCTTTATATTCCTCTTAACAATTCACATGTTCAGTATTATTATACCAACCACTATATCTCATAATTAATAATTTACACAAAATTTTATTTGTGATACCTTCAAAATTTATATTGATATAAAATCATATCCATAAAATAATTCTTCCAATTTCCACAAATTCTTCATATTTTCAACTTTTAGTAACTTATCATACAATATATCACATGATCATATACACATTCTCTTATAATCACAAATTTCATGAAATTATCATAATTCACACAAAATCACGTTATTCACAAATCATATAAGATGTTTATGACAAGACATTCCAATTTCATGGTTCACACAAAAGTCATACTATTCATTTTCGCGTAAAATTCCACATAATAAGATATATTCCAATTCCATAATTTACATAAATTCATAATAAACACATTTACGTAAAATTAAAAAAGATATGGGTATATTCTAATTGACTTTTACCTGAACTCCGAAACTCTGAATCCCTACTCAATCATGATCTCGTCCCTCTCCAATTCATCTCCAAAACTTATTTATTAAAATCTCACTTAGACTAAATAAAATAAATAATAAACTCAAATTCTCTAATTACTAACTATTCTAAACTTTTCTAAATTATCAAAATACTCCAAAATTTACACATTTCTTAGCTAATACTCCAAAATTTCTAAAATTGCCAAACCATTCCTAAACTTTTCAAAAATCATAATTCTGCCCTTCTTCTTTTTTATTATCACCTTTCTTTCTCCTAACTCTTTTTTTCTCTCTCTCACACACACTTGACACTCTTTCCTCTCCCTCCTTTCTCTTAACTTCTGCAACTTTCTCCTTTTTTTTCTCTTTTTTTCCTATCGATTTAGGCTTCTTTTACTTCTTTGCTTTCTTCATTCAATTCCCTCTTATTGTTCAATTGTCCAAATTTTTTCCCAAATTCAAAATCATCTCATAAATACAATATGCAATCATCAAACTCATCTTACTAGGATTTAAATCGTCATAAAAGTAGCAAAATAATGATAAGGGGGAAAGGAAATGATGGTTAGCATTTTAAATAAGAGAATAGAAGCAATTTTGCCACGGGGAAGGGGTTGATAATAGCTTAAGGAGAAGAAGAAGATAATGGTGATAAAAAAGATAAAACTAATTTTTTTAATCTAGTTTTTGTTGGATCGAGTTTTGGGCTAAAGTTTTGGGGTTTTTGTTTCTCTAGGCTTTACAGTTTAAGGGTATACGGACTATCTCTAATATAATATGCCTCGATAAATCCTATAATAAGAAACTAAGCATAAGGATGTAGTTAAATAAAGACAAGCCTATCACATTTACTATTTAAGGACAATAGGATAGAAGGGAGTCATATCTTCCTTTTGAAAGCATATTATATTAACACCACATCTGAAAGAATCATAATGGAATCCTATCTCCTTATAATTTGGATAGCATATCCTCTCATCAACATCAGTCTTAAGATTTATGTGCGTATGGATATTGTATTATTTGTGCATCCCTATAATATCATATTCCCTTTAAGTAGAATCATATGATAAGATCTTAAAACTTAAGATTTTTCCAGATTTGTTATTAGTAGAGAATGGAGATAATGACATTGAATACTAAAATCAATGATTATGGCAAAATATGTATGTATAGATATGTCAATGTCATTTATACTAGCTGACATATGATTAATGCGGCTGATCTTACATTGCTAAATGATAGACTAGAAGATGAATCACTTACCTTTACCTAACCATTCTAATTTATATTATCCTTCATTAAACTCCATAATAAAACTCATAGATGTAAGATATAAGCTTATTTCTAAGTAAAGAAATATTTTCAAGTCTAAAGAAAGAAATCATAAAGGACTCTTTCCACAAGAAAAGAGATAACAATCTTATAAGCTCTTAAAGATAACAATCTAAAATTTTAAGGGGAATAGAAAGTTTGAGGGTAGCCTAACTTTTATAGCTTAAATAACTCTTATTGACTATTAGGATCATCTCATCACACCTTTGACCTACTTACAGGAAGCCCAAAAATCTCAATTAGTGGGTGATAATTAGGTCCTATTGGTCAAAAAATATCAGAAGTATCTTCAAGATACTTAATTTTGTTGATGTATGAAAAATAGGCAAGTTTACATTCTTTTAAGTTATTATATGTTTGTCAAGTTTGTGTTTTTTAAAACTCCCCTTTGTTAAAACTAAGAGCAAAAGGGAGTTGGGAGCAAATGATACATACTAAGAAAATGAAATGATAGGCTATGGTACAGTAGATAAAGCCCAAAGGCCTATAATCCTTAAATATTAGACTTTCATGTTTGTTTTAAGATTGTTATAGTTTTGATGAAGCCTCCAAATTGTTTTGATACGTTATCCCTGTCTTTTGGATAAGGATAATAACAAATATTTATTCCTACTTAAAATAAGGATAGGATGAGGATGAGGATGATTTCAATTTTTTTTATATCATAAATATTATATTAGGATTGTGTTAAAATTTCTACTACATATAATCTAATATAAAGGGGAATACCTTAAGAAAGATACATATAACAATGCCCTTTATTTTTTTAATTCCTTTACTTCCTAGACCTCTCACTATATTAACTATTAGAGTTATAATGCCAAAAGAAGTTTCAACATTCTATCTACTTTTCTTGTACACTGAAATCATTAATGGAAGCATGCAGACCTATTCAGTCGAAGCAAAATAAGGTTGTATAATTTTAGGAAATATCACAATGATAATATGAGTTCTTTCATTTCCTTTTAATATGATATAATAACTTAAATTTAGTTTCTTTTGTTATGATTTTAATA
Organism: Pinacopodium congolense; assembly: GCA_028565735.1. Lineage (NCBI taxonomy): Eukaryota > Viridiplantae > Streptophyta > Magnoliopsida > Malpighiales > Erythroxylaceae > Pinacopodium > Pinacopodium congolense. The sequence continues at coordinate 9,441 of JAOXYD010207955.1, forward strand.
GTTAAACTATAATTTATTCAATTCTTGATAAAGTACACTCACTTTATTTTAGATTATGAAATCAAATCATTAATATATCTCATAAGGACCTAACCAGGAGCCATGCTTTAACCAAGATTAGTCCATATCATATCTAAATATCATTAAATCTTATAACATCACCTATGATTAAACCAATGAACATCTTATTCTGATGCATACCCATTAGGTGGCACAATCTATAGATTTTTTCTTCTTTATAATCACAACACAACACATCAAACATACAATTTGATTTAACAATCATATGATCACATATAGATCAAAATCATACATGTAGTATGTTTTAGTACCTAAACCCAATATATATATATATATATATACAATGATATTGCAGTAATGATGTATAAGGATATCTCTACAATACATATATACATATATAAACATGTGTGTGTGTGTGTGCGCGTGCGTGCGCATATTCTTGTATGTGTAGGTATATATATGTAAATAGATGTACATTTATATATGTTTTATTATTCCATACCCATATGTACATAAAAAAGAGTGTGTATATATATATCATGCTCATTCATTTAAACCTAGTATGTCTTTATCCATACGAGCATTCAACTAAGTTTAAAGTCTAGTAAAGACTCAGCATCAATAAGTGGATATGAACTTACCTAATTGATGTACTCATCTTTTAGAGCCTCATAAAGTGGGTTCCACTACTCATGAATGTAGAAAATAAAAAAAGAATAATCCCAATCAGTATCATCAATGTGCCTCATTAGGTTTACTAGGGTGGTCTAATTATGAAATTAGGTTATTATTTCTATTTTACCTAAACTTTCCATGATTTTTAATTTACAAACTGTTAGGAATTTTATTACGGTTATTAAGGTATACTATTTTTCAAAATTATCTAAAAAAGTTGTCAAAAAATTTGTCGAAATAATAACTCTACTTACTATTCCTTTAGTCATCAAAATATTCATCTAGTGATTGAATTTTTTTAATTTCAAAATTAACAATTTATATACCAATCGAAAGATATCAAGGAGTAGAATAACTTTCATAACTGTAAGAAGTTCATATTCTTACCAAAATTAGATGAATTTAGGAAAAAAAAACACTTTCAAAACCTTAATTAATTTTCTTTTAATTGGGAATGACTCTCATGGTTTCTGGTGATGACACCTTAGGACTTTTGACCTATCATTAAGATGACTCAAATGGCAGTGTTAATTGCTAGAAATAGCCACCAAAGGTGGCAGATTAATGATTAGTGACTTTTTACATTTTTCCTCTTTGATTTTTGTGACATTTTCAATGATTTTATAAGAGAAGTTTAATATAGTTATGAAAGTTCTGTGGGAGAAGTTGATTGGTATAAGTATTTGGCAAGTTAAAGTCACCGACAGTAAAGAATGGTTAAGGGGAGTGATTTCATAAATAGTAAATTTTTTAGGGAGTTAAAAATAAAACAGTTAAAAATAAAAAAATATAAAGAGTATGGGTGGGAAAGGGTATTTATATAGTATAAGGTATTACATTCTTCTCCCCCTCTGTTTAAAAAAAAATCGTATTCGAATTTATAATATGTCTTTATTGGGGAAATAGGTATGGATATATTTCTCGCATCTCTTGCTCTATTTCCCAATTAATCTCTTTAGCACCATTATTCCTTCATAATACCTTTACCATCTAGATTTGCTTTGACATCAGCAGGCACACCTAAGAATCTAAAATAGACCACTGGCTCCTCTTTGTGGTTAGGTTTTCATTCACCTCTACATTTTATGGCCGGAGTAAATGCGAAGGATTGGGAATGTATTTATAAAGCACTGAAATGTGGAATATTAGGTGAACTTAGGACATTCTGAGGGTAATACAAAGCGAAATTTTGTATTCCTAACTCTTTCCATTATCTCATAAGGTTAAATGTACCTTGAAAATAACTTCCCTCTCTTTTTTAATCTTATCACACCCTTTATCGAAAAATACCTCTATGAATATAAAATCTATATCTTGTGATTCCATATTCTTACACTTTGAGTCTTTATAGCTCTTTTGTCTACTAAATAATGTCTTCAGTATTTGCCTAACTAGTGAAATCTTCTCTAATATGATTTTGATTAATCTTGGGGCCCTCTCTTCTCTAATATGATTTTGATTAATCTTGGGCCCTCTATCTGTCTCTATCACTTCATTCTATCAAATTTATGATTTGTATTTCTATTAGTACAATGCATCATAAGCCATTTTAATGCCATTATATAGCTATTATTATAAGTGAACTCGATCAGAGGCAAATGCAACCCCAATTACTACCATAATCCATCATGTACATCTTCAACATATTCTTTAGAGTATAAATCATTCTCATGGATTACTTATCAATCTGAGTATAGAAAGTTGTGCTAAAGTCTAATATGATGCCCAGTGCCTCCTATAGCTTCTTTCATATTCAAGATGTGAACTGTGATCCTCGGTCAAAAACTATTAACATAAGTAATTCGTGGAGAAAAACTATTTGCTTGATATATACTCATGAGAGCTTGGATATTGAACATGTAGTTTTCACTAATAAAAAATATATTTATTTCATTAACCTATCTATGATCACTTAAATCAAACCATATCGACTCCTTGTATAAGGTAGGCTAACCATAAAATCTATTATAATCCTTTTATATTTCCATTCAAGGATTAGTAATGGTTGTACCTTATCTGAGGGCCTATACTGCTTAGATTTTACTTATTGACATGCTAAGCAACTAGAGATATATTTAGCTACATCCTTCTTCATACCTTCCCACCAATACACGTCTTTGATATTATAATACATCTTGATGGAACTCGTGTGTATCTTATACACTACATCGTATGCTTCCTCTAAGATCTTCTCCTTTAGGTTTTCTACATTTGAAACACACATCCTTCCATTCATTTATAAGATTCCTTCACATCGATCTCCAAGTCCGTGTGACGCCCTTCTTAGACTTTATACATAAGCTTCTGAAACTTAAGGTCTTGGCCTTAAGTGGCATTGATCTTGTTCAATAATACTGACTACAATCTAATAATAGTTAGTAGTACTCCTAAATTTGAAATCTAAAACTGAGCCCCTTAATCTGTTATATTATATAACTCTTTGGTCAAAGCTCTCCTTTCCACTATGAAATGCACCAAACTACTTAAGGACTTCCTACTTAGTACATTTACTACGATGTTAGCTTTTTCAAAATAATACTAAGTTGTGTAGTCATAGTCCTCCAATAGTTCCATCCACCTTCTTTGCCTCTGATTTAAATCCTTATATTGGAATACATGCTTTAAACTTTTGTGGTTTATATAAATTTCACATATCTTATAATACAGATAATTTCTCTAAATCTTTAAAACAAAGATCACTGCTATCATCTCCAAATTACAAGTATGATAATTTTAATAATTTTATTTGTGCTTATTCAACTACCTAGAAGCATAAGTGATCACCTTATTATTATACATCAATATGCATCCTAAGCCCATTCTCAAAGCATCATAATATAATTGAAAATTTCCATCTTTAATTGGTAAATATAATACTAGTGCTGTGGTCAAACAATTCTCTAACTTTTGTAAAATCTCCTCATAGGCATTAGGCCAAATGAAATGAACAATATTTTAAATCAAATGAGTTAATAGGGTGACTATCTTGGAAAAATATTACATAAATCTTTGATAGTAACTTGTCAATCCCTGGAAGCTTTGCACTTCTATCACCATCTTTGTTCTCTCCCAATTTGTTACCGTTCCCACCTTATTAGGCCTATATGGAACCTAAGAGGGGGTGAATTAGATGATTAAAAATTTTTATTAAGTTAGACAACCTAAGTTTTGTCAATTTTATCAAATGAGAAAGTTAAACAAAAAATTTAAATTACCAAATCAAATAAGTAATATAAAATTAATAAGTGCATAAAAGTAAAAGAGTAAGGTAAGAGAGATATAATATGATTTATCCTAGTTCATAGCGGTCCATTCGCCTCTATATCTAGTCCTCAATACCACTTGCTAAGATGTTTATACTATTGCAACAAAAAATGAACGTTAAATAATACAAGTTCCTTTTTATGGCTTAAGGATAATCCTCCCTTTTTTCATTTTCCTTAGGTTAAATAATAACCTCACTTGCTCACAAAAACAACTCTTGAAAATGTTTTAATTAGGCTAGCTTTAGTGTATAAAACAAGCTCACAAACACTTATATGATGAATACTCACAAATGTCTCACAAACTCACACCACTTCACACAAAATCACTTAAAATGCTTAAGAACAATTGCATGAATGCTTAAAAGAATTGTTCGATGATAAAAACACATTATCATGGCTTATTTATACACAAAAATTGGTTACTACCTGTTGGTCAACGGATATATAATGTTATAATACATTAAATGTTTTTATCATTGCAAAACTAACTGTTGTCCAACATTTCGCTTTGTTTTTAAGAGGATCAGTTGATCTACCCTTAGACTTAGGTCGATCAATCTTGGATCACATTGCCTTAGGTTTGGACATTATCCACCCAAACAACTTATAATTAACCCAAACATAACCCAAATCAACTATAAACCCAAACATAATAAGTAGAATAACACTTTAGGTCTTAAATCTTTTAACCTAAGTTTTTATACCAATTTTATCATGACCAAAACTAGCTACATGACTAGTGCATGGGACTTGCGAATTGAAGTCCTTAGATCATACATAAGCCTAATTACTAATGACAAATATGTGTAGAAAAACAAAAAAAAAGAAATAATAGTACAAACACATGCAAGAAACCAAGCAAGAAATGTATAATAATAACATCATATATTAAAAGAAATTCACAACATATTCAATTATGTTACTGCGAACATTAGAGTATAACATGAACGATCATAAATAAGAAAATACATGAAGATAGGAACACAAAAGTTGACATTTCTTCAAAGTTATTGCTACGAAGATAATGATAGTTGACTTAAAGCATAAGGATAAGGTGAGTCAGACCTCACTGAATCATACTCAATGATATGCTCACCGTGGTTATGAATACTGGTACTGTGTTGACCCAATCCCAATAAGGGTTAGGGCTTATACTGTTCTAACCAAGTATACTAGCATTGGCTGATATACCGGCCTAAACTTGGGGCTGATATATAATTTTTTAAAACTGAATTAAAATTTATCTTACATCAATCAATCGATTATCAAATTAAATCGACAGTGATACCTTCTTTCCCTTCTTTTCTTTTCTTCTCCCTTCTTCTCCTTCGGTCCTCTTCACCCTTTTTGACAAAATCTCAATTTTTTCACACAAAACTAATACATTTGAGTTTAATTTTTCACTCATTACTTTTATCTAATTCCATCAACTTAAAAATACCTCCCAAAATGCAAAATAATCATGAAGACACCAATTTTTTTGTATAGATTTGGGTTTTATTTTTTTTCCAGTGATATTTCAAGTTTCAAGCCAAATTCAAATAGCTTATTGGAAGCTTTAGCATCCTTCTAACAACTACATTCATTTTCATCAATCAATTTGAAATTTTTTAATTGATATTAGTAAATTTCTTAACTTTAAGATTAAGAAATTTTTTAATTTCATTAAATTAGTTATTAATTAGTATTTAATTCATCAATTTTAAGCGTTGCAAAAGTTGAATTTGATATGAATGCATATAGATTGAATGAAAATTGAATTTAGGTATAATTAGGGTTTTAGAATTAGGAATTTTCAATTTTAGGTAAAATTGTGTTATATTTTTCAAATTGAATGTAAATTCATATATGATTTAGTTAATAGAATAATCAATTACATTTGATTTGGTTGAATTTGAATTCTGGCTAATTTAGATATATAAAAAATGGAAAACTTTTAATTTTAGGTGAAATAGTTTTATGTTTCTCTAAATTGAACGTAGATTCATGCAATTAGATGTATAATTAAGCTAACAGAATCACCAATTGCATTTCATTTGATTGAATTTGAATTTTTCCCAATTTAGGCAAATAAAAATTGAGAAATTTTCAATTTAAGGTGAAATTATGTTATGTTATTCCAAATTAAATTTATATTCATTTAACTAGATATATGATTAAGATAATATAATCATTAGTTACATTTAATTTAATTGAATTTGAACTTTCCTCAATTTAGACATTTAAAAATAGGAGATTTTTCAATTTCTAGTGAAATTGTGTTATGTTTTTTAAAATTGAATGTTTATTCATGTAATTAGATGTGTGATGAAAATAATAAAATCATCAATTACACTTGAATTTGTTAAATTTAAAAATTTCCCAATTTAGGCTTATAAAACTTGGAGATTTTTAAATTTGTGGTGAAATTATATTGTTTCTTTCTTCAAATTGAATGTATATTCATGTAACTAGATGTATAATTGAGTTAATAGAATCATCAATTACATTTGATTTGGTTTAATTTCAATTTTTCCCAATTTAGGCATATAGAAATTAGGAAATTTTCAATTTGTGGTAAAATTGTATTATTTTTTTCAAATTAAATGTATATTTATATAATTAGATGTATGATTGAGCTACTAGAATTATCAATTGCATTTAATTTACTTGAATTTGAAGTTTCCTAATTTAAGCATATAAAAATTGGAAAATTTTCAATTTGTGGTGAAATTGTGTTATATTTTTTAAAATGGAGTGCATAGTCATATAAATAGTTGCATATTTGAACTCATAGAATCATCACTTACATTTAATTTGATTGAATTTGAATTTTTCCAAATTTAGCCATATAAAATTGGGAAATTTTCAATTTATGGTGAAATTGTGTTATATTTTTCCAAATTGAAAGTATATTCATGTAACTAGATATATAATTGAGTTAATAGAATTATCAATTGTATTTGATTTGGTTGAATTTAAATTTTCACAATTTAGGCATATAGAAATTAGAGATTAAATTTATGGTGAAATTGTGTTGTATTTTTTCAAATGGATTGTATATTCATGCAATTAAATATATAGTTGAACTAATAGAATTATCAATTGCATTTAATTTGGTTACATTTGAATTTTCCCAATTTAGGCATATAGAAATTGGAAATGTTTCAATTTGTGGTGAAATTGTATTATGTTTTTTTCAAATTAAATGTATATTAATGTAATTAGATGTATAATTGAGTTAATAAAATCATAAATTGCATTTAATCTTGTGGTATTTGAATTTTCTTAATTTAGGCATATAGAAATTGAGGATTTCTCAATTGTAGTGAAATTGTGTTTTTTTTTCAAAATTGATTATATATTCATGTAATTAGATGTATACTTGAGCCAATAGAATCATCGATTGCATTTAATTTGGTCGAATTTGAATTTTTCCTAATTTAGACAGATAAAAATTAAGGATTTTTCAATTTATGGTAATTGTGTTATATTTTTTTTCAAATTAAATGTATATTTATGTAATTAAATATATTATTGAGCTAATAAAATCACCAATTGTATTTAATTTCGTTGAATTTGAATTTCCTCAATTTAGGCATATAGAAATTGGAGATTTCTCAATTTGTGATGAAATTATGTTTTATTTTTCTAAATTGAATGTGTAATCATATACTTAGATGTATGATTGAGGTAAAAGAATAATCAATTGTATTTGATTTGGTCAAATTTAATTTTTTCCCAATTTAATCATATAAAAATTAGGGATTTCTCAATTTGTGATGAAATTGTATTATGTTTTTATAAATTGAATATATATTAATGTGATTTGATGTATGATTAAGCCAATGCAATCATTAATTGCATGTATGTAATGAGTTTTGTTTGTTTTTTAGGTAAAATTTGTTTGTTTTGCTTAATACATTAATTAATTGCATTGATTTTTACAGGTTAATGTAAGGTAGTTCAACTTCAAACACTGCTAATGCTATGTCAGTTTCTTTTGAGGGATTTGATGATCTAATATGGGCTCATGGTAGACCTTTTCTTGGCTCTAGGAATTAGAGTATATGTTTTTATTATAGCAATACTTCAAGAGATAGAGAGATTATAATATTAAAGAGGCATTTGACTAGAATAAAGGGTGATGTGGACCTGTTGGTGGTGGTCCTAATGTTGGAAGACCTTCTATTCCTTCTATTTAGTAAGAAGGGAGTGGTTTAAATAGCAATGAGGTTGGATAAAAGAAAAGGAAATCATTTGCTAGCTTTTTGCTTAAAGAACAACTCTAGGAGTTTAATCTTTTATTTGTGTCGCCATACAAATAAAGGAAGTTGATGACCATATAAATATAGCTATAGTTAGATGGTGGTATGATATTACTACTCAATCACATTATCATCATATAGTGGATGCCATTACCTCATATTATCCGAAATATAATGCTCCTTCGATGGATGACTATAAAGGTAAACTTCTTACTAATTATGTTGTTAAAATGAGAAACTATTTGGAAGAGAAAAGAATGACATGAGCTATTTATGGTTAGTTCAATCATGTGTAATGGTTAGACAAATAGGAGAAATGAGTCAATCATTAACTTCTTGGTTTATTCTAAAAAAGGGATAATGTTTTTGAAATGATTTGATGTTTTTACCATGATGAGGAATAGAGATACTTTGTTTCAACTTTTTAACGAAGTTAATCATAAATTTGGGCTTTAAATATTTTTTAGTTTTTCACTGGAAATGATGTAATGTATAAAACTCTTGAGAGAAAGTTACAAGTACGTACAATTCTTTCTTTTGGACGCTATATATTGCTCATTATATTGATTTGATGTTAGAAAATATCGGAGATGGTAGATATTTTCTTGTGATAGAGGTGACTATACTAAAGGCAAAGAAGTTGACTAGATTTATTTATAATTTTACATAGGTGTTGAATTTGAAGAGGAGGGATTTTACTGATGAGAGGAACTTATGTCACCTTACGATTATTAGATTTAGTACCAACTTTTTATCATTACAGAGTTTTTTTATGATAAAGAAGAAGTTGAGACAAATGTTTATGAGTGATAAGGGGTTAGTTTCTCAACACTCTAGGTCTAATGCTAGAATAGAGGTTAATTTTATTACCCTTGAGGGTTGGGAGTCTTGGTGTAACTTTTAGTTTGTGATCATAATTTGTGAGCCTATTAATAAAGTGCTTCATCTAGCAGATAGTGATGAGAAGCCCAAGATAGGATATTTTTTTGATACCATCGAGATGGCAAAGGAAGTTATAAAGGCAAATTAAAGAACAAATCTTCTTTATAAAGGAAAATTGAACAAGATAGGAAGCTATTAATGATAGGAACACTAGTTTTAGTCTCTTTTATTTACTATTTAGGCATCCAAATGTCTACTTTAAATATGATTATGTAAAGAGAGTGGAAATTAATAAGGGGATGCTAATCAGCATCACTACTATTGTTAGCCATGAGATGATGCAAGATTTACTTATCTCACAGATGGAGGCGTATAAAGATGCTACTGGTGATTTTAGGATGCTTATAACCGGACGACAAAGAGACATGCTCAACCTAGGAATACATTTTGTTACTTGTGTTATTTCTTTAAAATTAATCATTAATTCTTTTTTTTATAAGATTCTCTTTATTATCTTACAGTTGCTTAGTAGGACCGAATTGGTAGTGGTGTTCCAAGATTGCAAAGGTTTTATTATTAGTATTTTGTGTTCATATACAAGTGTAAGTGGATGTGAAAGGAATTGGAGTATGTTCTAGTTCATCCACTCTAAGTAGAGGAATAGATTGGAGCACAAGAGGTTTAACAATTTAGTCAATGTGAGATACAATTTGAAACTCCAAGAGAGATTTTTTTTATTATTGTCATTATTCTATTGAATATATTTTTTAAAATATAGTTAGTGATTGAATTTTATTTCTTTATTAGAACTTTGAGTAGAAAAACTAGTTCCTTAGATCCTGTTTCCTATGATCATATTGATAGTTTGGCGGATTGGGTTTCTAAGAAGCCAAATCTTTTGGATGAGAGTGACTTGGAAGGAGATGTCATTTGGAAGGGTATTGACACGTCATTTGATATGATGAAATTGGATGATAGTGACCAGAAGGCTCCTCTCAATGATGATGACTTTATGCCAAATGATAAGTGGATCCAATTTTATTTTAGCGAATATCATCATGGAGAATGAAGATTAATGTCTTTTCATATTTTTCTCCTCCTTTTTATTTATATTAGATGTACATATTAAATTTTATATATGCTAATTATTAATATTTTTTTAGGCTTCAATTCTACTTTATGGAGTTCTAGTGTTAGATAGTGATCTTAATTATAGCATTTATTATTCTTCATATTATTTTTGTTGTATGATGTTTGGATACAGTTGATTATAGTTTCATGATTAGATGTTATTATTTAATGATAATTTGATTTATTGATCTTTAGTATTGTGGTTTGATGTTCTGTTTTTTTATTATATTGTAATCAGGTTAATATTTATTTTATAAATATATAAAAATTAATATTAATATAAATGAAAAATACTTATTTGTTATATATTGTTACTATTTCTTGATGTTTTGATGCTTGATATTAAGTTATGATGGTTTATGATTTTTTTGTTATATTAATTCAAGTTGTGATTTATTTAAGAAATATGTGAAATTTGATATTTATAGGTATGAAAATTATATTATATTTTTTGTATTTAATTAAATATTTAAATTATGTTGAAATTATGTTTACAGGAGATGTATAATATATACAAGGACCATTTTGTAAATTTTACAAAATTTATGTACTATTTTATAGTTTTAAAAAATAGTCAAATATCGATTTCAGTGTTGGTTAGTACTGATGCAGTACCATTCTAGGGCGAAAACCAATACCAATACACAATATTGGTTTTCATAACATTGATGCTCACAAAAAAAAATGTACCAATACTATAATATACACACATTTATGATGCATGCCAAATCACACCCAATACATTATATCTTTATTTAGGAGCATTTATTGGCCTCTAGTTTCCAAAAGTAACCCTCATAATACTAAACGTCAAATGGCTACAGGAGCAAGACATTACTAAAGCGTCAATTATGCACCTATACTCATAATAGCCATAAGGTTCTCTTAGTCCACATGGCTACGTGGAGTAAAGAATCACCAATAGCTTAGCCCTCAATCAATATATCCAAAGCACAATCAAATTAGTAATACATTTCATAAGGACCTGACTGAGAGTCATGCATTAATTAGGATCGGTCTATATCATATCCCGATTGCATTGGGAAACTCTTGATCCAAACAAGTTTCAATACACTTATGATCATAACCATTTCTTTTTCATATCAAT
>JAOXYD010207962.1:0-20768 GCA_028565735.1 Pinacopodium congolense
TTATTTTATTTAATTCTTTCCTTATAATTTATATATGATTGCCATATATTTTAATTCATTTAACTTTATATTTTTATGTCCAACTTATTATATTTGACATTTTTTAATTTCAAATTTTTAAATTTAAAAATAAAAATTTAAAATTAATAAAACAATGATTATGGTTAAACTGGTAGTAAACCGTCGGTTAAACCGTAACCGGCAGTTCTCAAACCATAACTTAAACCGTACACTTACAATTAGATTAAGATTTATAGATTTTCATAAACCGTAACCGGCGGTTTTATAGCTGTAACCTACAATTTATTAACCTTGGTCAGGTGGCGTAGGATATATGCATCTTCATATTCTTAGTTCTGTTGATACATCTGCATATGATTGACCTTGTTGTATTATAATAGCCTCATAAATTCATCAACTTTGGAGACATTACGACTATTTTATGCCGTCTTTTGTACCCTTCGAACAATATCTTTTGCTAGTAAGTTAAAATGAGAGTAATTTAACTAAGGCAATTTTTTGACTGATCGTTGTTATGATAAGAGGCATTCTACTTCAGTGGAATTTGGTACCAAAGAAGCTAGTTAGAAGATGTAAAACATTTCTTGGTATCTGCAGGTATTTTTTATTTCAGAAAGCTGCCATTTACAACTGCAACATGGCTGGCAAGACTGCAGTGTGCACTTGTGTGGTAGCGTTGTACTATTACTTTAGACCACAACTGACACAACGCGAAACATGTACTCTAATTTAAGAGTATAAAAATTTTACAAATCTAATTTAAGATTTGCAAAATCTAAAAGAGATTGAATAATTGGCAAAAAAAAATCCTTAAAATACAAAAACTACTATTTATATGCATTATAAGTTTCAAAATCCAATAAAAAAGATAAAGAATATCTTTAGCACTCTTAAATAAGATAAAACTAATGTTTGAAATATTGTATCGTACTGATCGAAAAATGGTACAGTATAAAGTGGGTACCATATCGGACTTGAATATTGGTTAGTATCGACAATTTTGGCAGACACCGACAGGTATTCATAGTCTTAGTACCAGGTTCCAATACCATAAGGACTAAAGTAAAAAATTAAAATTTTTGTAATATTTTTTTAATATACTATTAAATGACTTTAAATATTATATAATTTTTATTTTTATTCCATAAATTGTTTTCTCTCTTTTCTTTATTTTTGATAATATTTATTATTTTTATTTAATTTTTGAAGTGTAAATTAATTTATAACTATTTTTATTTGAAAGTAAATTTTTTTGTCTCTAATTAATACTTAATTTGGTTAATGACATTAAATGTTCTATTAACTCATATTTGTATTTCTTTTTTAATATACTATCAAATGACATTAAATATTTCATTAATTTATATTTTTATATGAATTAACGAAAGATGGAAGGAGAAGAGTCTAAAAATTATTTTAATTACATCTAATTTATTAATTACTTTAAATATTCTATTAACTTACATAACTAATTTTGTAATAGTATAAATTAATAGTGTGTTTAAAGTAATTAATAAATTCATTATTATATTAATTTATACTATTATTGATTATTTAGGACATAATTAAATTAAAGTTCAAAACTATACAACATAATATATTGAGGGACTATTTTATAGATTCATAAAATTTTTGGGGGCCGGTTAATTCATAATTTTAAAAAATTATCCGAAACGATACCGATATTAACTAATACAGATACTATAACGTTCCAAAACTTAATTCAGTACTAGTACTAATACGATATTTAAAATATTAGATAAAACACTTAAAATATAATGTTCATAAATAGAAAAACAATTGATTAAAGCACAAACGTTGTTATAAGAAGTCATTGTGGTTCGAAATTTTAGTCAATGACCTTCACAACTTGTCTCATAGTTGTGATTTAAGCTGTGACAATTTCTCTCATCTATCTAATATGTTTCACAGTTTGTATCACAAGTGTGACTCAAACCGTGGCCTTTTTCTTTATAATGGTGGTTGAGAACAAGCATTAACAACATCATTATAGTGTGTCGTTGATCTCATATTGCTTGCTTTTTAACTCTATCTCAGTCCCCTCAACTTGTAAAGAATTGAACCTCGAGTTGGGATGGAGATAATCTAACTTACAATCAAGCAAGTTCAGAGAAATATCTACAACATTGAAAGTTAGATCGATGTTATCTATCCATAAAGATAGTTACACAACATAAGCATTATCATTGATTTTCTTAATGATCTTGAATGATCTATATTTTCTTGCATTCAACTTATAACGATTTTCAATAATCCTATCCTTTCTAAAAAATACTATGGCATCATCTCATACCTCAAACACTTGAACTCTTCAATATGGGTCCACGTTGGCTTTGTATTTCACATTAGCCCTTTCAAGTTTTTCTTTTATGTCAACCTAGATCTTTTATGTCTTTTTGGTTAGTCTTGAAACACTTCATTGAAATTACTATCTTTAGATAATTTAACAAGGTCAAACTCATGATTTGATACCTTGGTATAAACCATAGAGAACATGGATCAACTAGTGGCACTATAGATTGCATTGTTGTAAGTAAACTAAGTTTGTATAATGAGAAAATCTTAATTCTTTGATTTATCATGACAAATGCATCTCACTAAGTTACCTAATGTCCTGTTCACCACCTCTATTTTTCCATCTATCTACAGATGAGCTATACTACTATACTTCAAGGAAGAGTGAAACATACCCTATAAAATCCTATAAAAATGACTCAATAACTAGGTATTTTGGTCAAATGTATTTGATATTGAAACTCCATAGAAGCTCACAATTTCATTAAAGATAATTTAGTAATTGCTAAAACATTTGTTGTTTTCTTACATGATAAAAAGTGTGCCACATTTGAAAATTTATCAACCACCATAAAAACATAATCCATGCATCTCGGCATTCTTGGTAACCCTAACACAAAATCCATGAAAATTTCTTCCCAAATGTTATCAAGAATAGGAAATTGCATATATAATTGTATGTTTGGCATATTGGACATCTAAAAACAATAAAACTGCGTCTTTACTAAACTTAGGCCAAAAATATCTCTTATGTACTTCCTTAAGCATATTGTTTCTATTAATATGTCTAGAAAATCCTACCATATGTAAATCTCAAATCACGTTCTCCCTTAGTAATGCCTGTTAAAGGTATAGTTAATTGCTCTTCCTAAGGCACCCATCGTCAAAATAGTAGTTCACACATGATTTCTCTCCTGACATACTTGCCATATATACTTGAAATCAATATCATCAGCATATAGGTCTTTAAGTTCTCGAATCCCTTAACTTCCACTATCAATATTTTAATTATTACCACTCTCCTAATCAACGCATCTACTACCATGTTATTCTTTCCTGCCTTATGGACAAGTTTATAAGAGAGTTTATCAATATAGTTTAACCATCTAGTATGCATCTTGGTCCTCAAATACTCCTGACTCCTTAAATACTTCAATATTTAGTGGTCTCCATCTCAATCAAGCAATGCTCCTATATATTCAGAGCTCTCATGATGGCGTAAAACTCCTAGTCATAGGTAGTCCACTTTTGCCTCGCTTCACTTAGCTTTTCATTGAAATATGCAATTAACCTTTTCTTTTGGGATGATACTTCACCAATGATTATCCCACTTATGTTGCATTCTACTTCAAACAATTTATCAAAATCTGATAAAGTTAAGATAGGTGTTGTACATATTTTCTTTTTAATACGAGCGAAGCCCTTGTCTTGATCCTTCCCTTACTTGAACTTCCTCTTCTTTAAACACTCTGTGATAGGAGTTACAATGCCATTAAAGTTTTTAATGAATCTTCTATACAATATTGCCAAACCATGGAAACTCTTTATATCTCCAACAGTCTTTAATACACGCTAATCTCTAATGTCCTTGATCTTATTTCATCTACTCTAATTCCATCTTTCCCCACAACATATCTAAAGAATAATAAACTCTTTGTCATAAACATGTACTTCTTTAAGTTAACATACATCAAGTTCTCCCTCAAAATTTCAAGCACGCACCTAAGATGCTCCAAATGCTCTTTAATATTTGCTATATATGAGAATGTAATCGAAGTAGACCATCACGAACTTACTTATAAAATATTACAACACTTGGTTTATAAGGTTCATAAAGATTATGAATATGTTAGACAACCTAAATGGCATGAGCAACTACTTGTAAAGGTTGTTTCTTATCTTGAATTCAAGCTACCACTCATCTCTTTGTCTTATCCTTATCTGATGATAACTGCTTCGAAGATCAGTCTTGGATAAGATAACCACTTAACTCAGCCAATCTAATATATCATTGAGTCTTAGAATGGGAAACTTAAAGCTAATGGTGGTCTTGTTAATCACTTTATTGTCAACACACATTCATCAACTACCATTTTTCTTCAAGGTGAGTAGAGTCAGCACTGCACATGGACTCATGCTTTCTCAAGTATGACTTTTACTTATCAACTCATATGCCTTCTCTCATAAGATCTCATTCTCCTAATAACTCATTCGATAGTGGAGTAAGTTAGGTAAACTAGTTCCCAAAACTAAGTTAATGTGGTATTAGATATCATGCAGTTAATGTGGAGTTAGATGTCACGAATAGGTGGTAATACTAGTATTGCCTCCTAGTAATAACACTTACAACTGATCCTAAATCTTGTCAACTGTCATTTCATATTTTAAATCAACTCCTTGGGTTCTTTTATTGCTCTCCAAACTTCAAGTAACTCATGACCATCGTTGTTTTTGTTGTTAGTCATTGTTAGATGAACAAGCTTTGGGTGTTCAAAGCTTTGATACCACCTAACATAATGTAGAAACATGTAATGTAACCCAAAAGTATGAAATTTTCATAAATCTAATTCAAGATTTGTAAGACATTTAAAACGTTATACAAAAGCCTTTAAAACGATGAAGCTAATTCAATAATTGAACAAAATTCTCTTTATAATAAAAAGCAACTATTTATATGTATTATAACTGTCGAAGCCTAATAAAACGATAAAAAAACATCTTTAACTCTACTAAATAAAATAAAACACTTAAAACATAATTATCCTAAATAGCAAAACAATTTATTGAAGCATGACAGCAGTTTGTAAGTGATTATAATGATGTCGTTGTAAAAGGCCATTATGATCCTAAATTTCGTCCTATAACTTTCACAATTTGCCTTATGGTGATGACTTAAGCCGTGACAGTTTCCCTCGTCTATGTAGTATGTTTTACAGTTTAGATCACACTCATCTATCCATTGTGTATTACAGATTGGATCATGTGACCTTATCTAAGCCTTGGTCTTTGTTCCTACATCAATAGTTGAGAAGGGGCATCAATGACGCCATTATGGTGTGCTCCTGCTGCTTGCTTTCTAGCTATGCATCAATAACTTTCTTAATACTATTGGTTGATTTCCATCTTATTTTCTAATTTTTGCATTCCATAAGTGGTCTTTTTTTAATTAATGATCATATCCTACTATTTATTTTATTAATTCTCATCTAATTATTTTGGAGTGTTGGAGTTGTGCCTCATTCTATATCCATGTAGGAAGTGCTACAATTCTTCTTGGTGCTGAAACTCTTCATGGATTATACCCTATTGAAAGAATTTCCATCGTTGCTAAAATTGATGCTGATTTAACTGTCTCCCTTGCATTAGTTCATTGATCTAGTAACTGATTTCTTATTGAATTGTGCAGTTTGAAATAATAGAATCTATGTTTGTCAACAAATTAATGCCTGCTCTTTTTTATGATTGGCTTCATGTCAAAAATATCATTTGGCCAATAGTTTATTTTAGATTTCTTAATTTGTTGCTTGGAAATAACTAAACTTACTATAGTTATGCACTATATTTCTCCTAGACAATCAAAGTAATTAACAAGGTTGGTCTACCTTTGAAATGAAAGAAAAATGCTTGTCAATTGAGGGTAATAAGGAAAGGTTAAAAGTGTTATATGCTTACTTTCATCTTTATTTAATATTATTCTTTTTCCTTGCATTATGATACGCAAGCATCCTGTCTAAGATCGTTATTTAGTTACTATATTTTATTAGTCTATGATTTATAATATTTTCCAATTTAAATATAATTGCCTTAACTCTTCCCAATGTTGCAATAATACAAACCGAGAAGGTTTTCAACCAAGATCTCTTTTTGAAGAAGTTTGTCAAACATGTTGGAGAGCCAATGACCTACTAGGAATCAATTGCTTCTCCAACTATATTGATGTTTACTTCAATAATTATTTTGGATTAATTTATGTTAAGGAAATTATATTTTTCAAGTTTAGTTACTTCATTAGCGTTATTCAATAATTTTCAAGGTTTAAGTAGCCATTAAGGTAAAGGCATTTACCCCTACATACTTCACTTCATCTGGGAGGGCTGCAAGGTATGCCCTTCTATTTATGCTGTCTATGTCCATTTTGAGTGTTTGAAGCAAGTCTAGAATTTGATTTAAAAAATGAAAAGGTCTTCTTATTCCAAACCCCAATTATGAAATCCCTTCTCTCCCACTTCACACCTTAGAGCACACCATTCTTATAGATTGAGAGGCACCTTTGTATCTTCTGAACTTGAAATGGCTTCAAAGAGGAAAAGTTCCTTTTTTTAGGGTACTCCCAGGAACAAATCCAATGGAGATGAGGTAGGGCCTATAGCTCAGAGGATTAAAGCACGTGGTTACGAACCATGGTTTTTGGGTTTCATACACTCGGATTCTTATCTCCATATATGAAATATTTACCTTTCCTAAATGCACTAATGCTAAAAAATTGTAACTGCTTCAAACAACAAGGAATAGGCTAATCAGGCTAGTTTTATCCATTGTTATCCCTTTACTTCAGACAAATCAACTAAAATAGAGCTTTAGCAGGGTCTTTGAGGTATCCTTTAGCAGGCAATTTATTGAGACTAATTTTTCCCATTTAGTCTTTCACAAGTTTTGTGTGTCATAAGCTATTAAAATAAGTTTTCTTTTATTGTGATTTAGGATGGCATTATAGTGGGGGAAGGAACATTCATCTAATGATTAAATTTAGTACCTAACTGGAATAATGTTTAAAAATCTTGCTTAACAATACCCATTTGGTACCACTTAGGTCTACTTATAAGCCCACTTTTTATGTGATTACACTCGATGATCTAATGGGTTTATACAATCCTATTAATAATGAAACTAATAAAAGGCAAAAGTATTATTTTAACTTTAAGGTTTTAACTAATATTTAAATCAAATCATAATATTTTGTAACATTCAGATTAGACTATAATATTTAAAAAGTGTTCAAAAAAATCCTAACATTTCATAAACCTTTAAAAACAACCTTAATTTCTATTATAGTTAAATCCAACGTTAACTGGAATATAGCATTTAATATTATTGGTCGAAATAATTTTTTAGACCCACAAAATTTTTTGACCAACATTTTATGAGTCCTACAGCCTCCAAACTAATATGGCATGACACTGTGAGACTCACAAAATTTTTTAATCAACATAATTGTAACAAATAACAATGCCACGTGGTGTTGACAAGTATCCCAAGCATGTTTTTGGTCAAAGAATATAAGTTATCTTTAGCTATGTTTTTTTGTTTCCATAAGTTGTCTATTAGTTATGAAGATAAGTGAGTCGTTGTTTGAGTTGTATTTTTTAACCATTTGCTTGTAAATTTTGGTTTTCAATTAACTTATGAACTTATAAAAGCAGCTTAGCTCCTTATTTAAAAAATAAGAGAGAGAAAAGAGTTCAAAGGGATTAGTTATATGTAAGGAGCGAGAGTTAAGGTATTCCAACGAACCTCTTTTATATGTGTGACAATGTAGTAACATTTTGTGAGTGATTATAAAATATTTTATTAAAAATTTTATTTTTCAGTTTTGTTATTTTTTAGTTTTACCTACATCTAGTATCAAAACCAATTTTCAATATGGTTTCAAGTTCAAGTATAGGTTTATAAAAAATTTAGCAAATACAATCAACAATCTTCAAATTTAATGGTAAAAATAACTTTGCAATATGGAAACATTTAATTGAATTATTTTTTAGAGTTAGTAACTATGGAGAAATTTTGGAGACAAGTTTATAGAAACAAAGCAAGAAAAAAATTTCTTAACAATTGACAAATAGCAGATAAATTATGATCTTTCACTCAACGAAAAAGCTTTATTTTTTATTTGTCAATTTGTAGAACTGCTAATTCTTAAAAAATATTTCATGTCAAAACAACAAAAGAGACATGGAATATTTTACTTAATACTTATGAAGATGATGAACCAATGAAAAAAAATAAGAACGCATGGCCTAAAAAGGCATTTTGAGCTGATGGAGTAAGGAAAAGATGAAAAAATATGTGATTTTTTTTTCAAGAATGGATAAACTAATCGATGATATGAAAATTAAAAACGATAAAATAATAGAGAAAGAAGTTATGGAGAAACTTATGTGTATACTCATAAGTAAGTTTGATTATATAATAATAGCTATTAAAGAGTCCACAAATCTTGATAAAATGAAGTTAAATGATTTGTAAACTTCATTGGAATCACCTGAGATATGAATGAATACAAGATTAGCTAGATCATATGAACAAGTGTTAAAAACTCAAACTAAGTTCAAAATTTCAAAGAGAAGAGACAACAAAGAAAGTCGAAATTCCAAATGGAAAAGTGGAAAGAATCTAAAAAAAAAGTCAGGTAACTAGAAAAGATAATGTTGGAAAAGCAAAGTCAAATGTTCAATGCTTTAAGTGCAAAAAGTGTGGCCACTATTAGTCTACATGCAAATCACATATCTAGTGTCATAATTGTAAAAGATATGATTATAACAAAAAGTGCCATGTCAAAGCTTTAAATAGCCGAGATCGTCATGTCAAGATTGTAGAGAAAAAAGATGATGTTGAGACTTTATTAATGACTAGTCATATAGTTATTAAAAGCAATGATAGCCAATGGTTACCAAATACATGATGTATTAATCATCTAAGCTAAAAGAAAAAGTATTATTTGACTTGGATGAGAAGTTTTAAACAACAGTAAAACTTGGCGATAATTCTTTAATTTTAGTTTTGGGAAAAGGAAAAAATGGCATTTACTTGAAAGATGGATTGCTAAACTATATTTATGATATGTATTATGATCCAAGAATGTGTCAAAATCTTCTTAGTGTGGGATAATTAGCATAAAAAGGTTGTAATTTACACTTTAACAAATAAGGGTACACAATCACTAATAGAAAGAAAGGAATGATTGCTAAAATAAGAATGTCCAGAAATCGATTCTTTCCTTTAAGCATCATGTATGATACCGAATTGTGCTATAATACATTAATTGTAAATTATAATTGGCTCTAGCATATGCATCTCGGAAACTTCAATTTTATAAGCATCAAGTTTTTAATAGATAAACAATGGGCTTCAAATTTATTGAGTATTCAAATTCTGATCAATTATGTGAAGCTTGCATAATTGGTGAAAAACATCATGATACTTTTCCTAAAGGGCATTCGTAAAAGTTACAATACCACTAGAGATTGTTGATCAGATTTATGTTATATGGAGGTTCCTTCTTTTAGAGATAATTGACAGTTCATTACTTTCATTAATGACCTCAATAGGAAAAAATAGGTTTACTTTCTAAAGAATAAATCTAAAGCATGTGAAATGTTGAAGAATTTTATAGCATTCATTCAGAAATAAAGTGATCATATGATGAAGATTCTAAGAACAGATTGTTAAACTGAATATCTCATTTATGATGACTTCTTGAGAAAGAATGGGATAACGTATCAATTAACTGTAAGATATATACCTCAATAAAATGGAAAAGCATAGAGGAAGAACAGAACCATTATGAATATGGTGAGGAGTATGTTGTATTGTAAGAAATTGTCAAAGAGTTGTTGGGTAGAATTGGTATCCTAAGCTATTCATATCTTAAACAGATGTCTGGTTAAAAGTGCTCGAGATAAAACCCCTGAAGAAACATGGAGCAATATAAAGCCAGATTTGAGTCATTTAAAGGTATTTGAATGTATCGCCTATCGTTATAAACCTAATAAGTTAAGAAAGAAAATGGATTATAAGGTAAAAATTTTCATTTTTATGGTTTACGGTCAAGTAACAAAAGGTTATGAGTTGTACAATCCAAGTATTCAAAAGGTAATTATAAGCAAAGATTTTACCTTTCAATATGATGGAATTTGGAATTGATAATAGAAACAAAAAAGTTCATCGCAAATACTAGTAATAATTAGTCAAAACAATAAGCTATAAACAAATGAAGAATTTAAAGAGCCTAATAATCAGATTATTCTTATAGAGCCTACTGAACCACGAAGATATCCATAATGAAAGCGTCAGACACCTACTCACCTGAGAGATTATGACTTTGGAAAAGATATTGATCCTGATGATGTTGATAAAGAGAACTTCCTTATTATGCTTTATTTGTAGATAATGATTTAGTAACATTTGAAGAAGTAGTAAAGGGTGATTGATGGGTTCAAGCAATGGATGAAGAGATTCATGCCAACGAGGAAAAAAAAAACACTTGGGAGCTAATTACTCTTCTTTAAGGAAAGAAGGTTATTGGAGTTAAAGGGGCATACAAAACAAAGTACAAACCTAATGAAGATGTAGAACATTTTAAAGCAAGGATTGTTGCAAAAGGATACAAACAAAAACCTGGTATTGATTACTTTGAAGTATTTACTCCAGTTGCTAGATTAGATACTATACGAATGATTCTCTAGCTGCTAAAAACCATTAGAAGATTTAACAAGTTGATGTAAAGTCAGCTTTTCTAAATGGTGTTATTAAAGACTAAGTTTATATTAATCAACCACTTGTGTATATAAAGACAAAAAGTGAAGATAAAATTTATAGATTGAAGAAGGTGTTGTATGGATTAAAGCAAGCTCCACGAGCATGGTACACTAGTATTAATACATTCTTCCTTAAAGATGATTTTCATCGATGCCTATATAAATGTGTCTTATATATATATAATAATGATGGAGACATCATTATTATTTATTTTTACGTAAATTATTTGATCTTCATAGGTAACAATAAGAAACTACTAAAAATTCAAGGAGGATATGATTGTACAATTTGATATGACAAATATGGAATTAATGTCTTACTTTCTTAGCATTGAAGTAAAACAAACAGGCAATGACATATTCATCTCTTAGAAGAAATATGTTCAAAATATTTTATAGCATTTCAAGATAAATACATGCAAACCAATATTAACTCCTGTTGAATAAAAGCTAAAGCTTATAAAAGATGGCAGTTGTGATTTGGTTGATGTAACAAATTTCAAGAAAATTATTGGAAGTCTAAGGAATTTAACAGTAATTAGATTAGATATTGTTTATTGAATTGGACTTATGAGGAGATTTATGGATGTGCCACTAAAATCTCATTGGCAAACTATAAAATGAATCCTCAAATATGTTAGAGGTACACTTAAAGATGATATACTTTACTCTTATGGTAATAAGGTGGAGTTAGTTGGTTACACAGATAGTGATTGGGTTGGTGATACTAAAAATAAAAAACTACTTTCGATTTTTAATCTTATTTCAAGAGCTTTGTCTTCGTGATCTAAAAAAGAAAAAGTTATAGCTTTTTTAATAACAGAAGTTGAATATATTACAATTATAGATTGAGTAACTTAAGTTATTTGGTTATGAAGAATGCTCAGTGAGTTACAATATCAACAAGATAATCCTATAATAATTTTATATGGTGATAAATCAACAATTTCTTTAACAAAATCATCCAGTCTTTTGTGATCTTAGTAATCACATTAACATCAAACATTACTATATATTTGAGATTTGGGGAAAGATAAAGAGATTGTGGTTAAATATTATTCGTCTGAAAATCAAATGGCTAATATTTTCATAAAGGCACTCAAAATTGATGCCTTCCTTAGGAAAAAGAAAAGTCTTGGATTGATGAAATATGAAAAGCTTAGTTTAATGGAGGGTGCTGAAAAGTAAACCAAGCACGTTTTTGGTTAAAGAACAAAGTTATCATTAACTTTTTTTTTTACCATAAGTTTTTTAATAGTTGTCAAGATAAGTGGGTCATTGTTTAAGTTGTATTTTTTGACCATTAGCTTATCAAAATCAATCTTCAACCGACTTATGAACTTATAAAAGGAGCTTAGCTCCTTAGTTACAAAATAAGACAAAAGAGTCAAAAGGGGTTAGTTATGCATAAGGATTGAGAGTTAAGGTGTTGCTATGAGCCTCTTTTATATGTGTAGCAGTGTAATAAAATTTTGTGAGTGATTATAAAATATTTTTGTTGAAAAATTTATTTTGAGTTTTATTATATTTTTATTTTTTCCTACGCATGTCACTTTCATAATTACAAACGACGACATCTAATTCATTGCATATAAGCTATATTCAACTTCAAGCCACTCAACATGAAGATGCCATGAATTCAATTGCTTATGAAGCTAAGGTTCACCTCTGTGATCCAGTCTATGGTTGTGTTGTTCTAATCTCATCACTCCAACAAGCTGAAACAATTCTAACTTGATCTTGACAACATAAGAAGGAGCTCGTAAACTATATTAGACCTTAAGCAATGCATTTCATATTACAAGTTCTAACCTTTATACCATTTGCAACATATCAATACCATATTTTTTTGTATTCTTATAAAGTCCAGTTAAACTCCTTCTGGTCTATTCATATGTTAAAAAGAGACTTCTTAATCTGAACTTTTGAAATATTTACAATCTTAAAGTTTTCACCTTCTTATGATACATGCAAGTTAATAATTAATAATAAGAAGTTCAAGGAGTTGTATGGTTTCAATTGGAATGTTATTTAATTGTTTTTTCCTTGTCTTCATGTTAGAATAGTAGAAAACGAATAATGAATAATACTAGTTCATTAAATTAACCTTAGTAAAAGGCACTTTAGATGCACTTGTTTTCACTTTTCCAATCATTCTCAATACAATTTTTAAATATTAGATCTTCCCTGGCCATGAACCTCTTTTGAATTTTTTATTCATTCAACTTGTCTTCTCTATATTACTATAGACCTATAGTCAATAATTTTGTATAAGGAACTATGAACTTAATCACTTGCTGCCTTTACTCTCTTAGATGGGATAAAAGAATCATCTTGTTTTTTCTTCAAAAATTTCATTAATATTATACCATTTCGATTATCATATCATAAAATCAATCAATTTCATTGAATTGATTATGATTGTATGTGTGATAAAATCTAAATCAAAGTTTCTAACTTGAATCCAAATTAAGAAATATAGGGAGTTGTATGGTTTCAATTGGAATGTTATTTAGCTGTTTGTTTCTAGTCTTCGTGCTAGATTAGTATATAACTAACCACAAACTAAAATTATCATCCCTATTTTTAAAGAATTTTTTTTAAAAAGGAGAACATAACTCAAATTCTATACTCATTTGTGCTTGACTTCATCACTTGGTAGTTATATGCTGCAACAAGACCAGCTTCTAGTGGTGAGATAAAAGCTACTGCTAACATTGCAAAATGGTTATCCAAAGGACTTCACCACCTACATTGTAATACTCCCCTCCCCCTCCCACTCCTTTAGTTGTATAAAATGTCCCTGTACCTATTTTTCTTCTTCATTTTCATTCTAAAGTAGCCCCTTTACTATGTATTTTTAATTTCTGACAACCATAACTTTGCCATCTGACCATTAAATCTAACAATCTTGGTCTGTAAGAAAAGCTCCCAGTATGCTCTACCGAACCCCTAAATTTATTGCATAAAAAATGACCTAAGATTGAAGGAATCAAATCTAGAAGTTTTGACTCCTTTAGATACATTATCATTCCATCATTTTTATTCATTTTTTAGCTAAACCAACACCACCATCATCTCTAATGGCCTAGAAAACATAGGAAAGGAGTATCAATTAATAAAGATCATATTGTTTATGGGTGAACGGAAATAGGTCGTTCTTCAACTTTAGACCTTTAATTCCCTCAAATCAGGAGGAGTTAGAGTGTGTCGCATGTACCTTTAGAAAGCGGGAGAGGAGAGCGGTGGGTTGGTTTAGTGACTAGCCACCATTGGGATGGTGGTGCCTGGCGCCTGGCCGATTTTTTGACCATCCCAGAATTAGTCTAAAATATTTTTAAAATTTTATATAAATTATATATATATATATATATAATTTTGTAATTGTGACATGATGAAATTCTCAACTGTTTGTAAATTAAAAATCATTAAAGTTTATATGAGAATAGGATCTAAACCCGAATTACATAATTGGATCAATTTAGCAATATGGATGAGATTTAGATTATTAATTGAGCCTAATAACTCTTATTTAATACTGATTAAGATACTTTCTTTCCTATTTAATAGGTTCATCAGGAGTAAAACTCGTATAGTAAGGTTCAAACGGACGAGCATATTTATCAAGAAAGTTCATATCTACTTACTGATACTATATTTATACCAATCCTTGAATAGAGCTTAATGCTAGTATGACATGTAGAAATTTATTTCCATATTTATTTACATGTACATAAGTATATGGTAACACACTTCTAGGTGGTAAATGCCAAATGTACCCTCTGTATCACAAGTTTATATATATATATATATATATATATCATCATAATATTTGAGTGGATACATTTGAAATTGGGTACTGCATACATGTATAATGATAATTGTATAATTGAATGCTTGTTTAGTAAAATTACATGGGTGATATTTTGATTGTGTGTTAATATGTTTGCTTGTGGTTATGGGGAAGGAAAGATCTTTAGGATGTACCACATGATGGATATGCATCAGGACTAGATGCGCACTAGTTATGATTATGAGAATTGTTATATTTTATACTATTGAGATATGTTATGGGTCGATTCTAATTAATACTTAACTCTTGGTCAGACCCTTATTCATTATATTTATTATTGGTATGCTTATGACTTTGAACGTATTGATCGAGGGTTGATCAATCGATGATATTTGGCATCCTGCAGCCCTTTTGAACTAAGAAAGTCTTTTGGCTATATAAGTATAAGAGTATGGTTAGATGATTGATGATACTGAGCTTCCCACAACTATTCGAGGCTTAGTGTTATGAAGATTTACCCTTGGAGATTAAGGTCCTATAGATATTATTCTCCATAATTAATTGTATAGTTAATGTAATTGGATATGCAGTATGTGTGCGTACTTTTTTATTGGTGAAATTTTATGTGTGAACATGGTATTGGATATCATATGGTGATATAAGCTTAGTCAACGAGGTCTAACTTTCTTCAACTCTATTTTTTTAAAGGTCAGCTACCATCGATTTCGTAGCAATGACTCTCAAGGCATTTTAACTGAAATCTATTTACTTTTATGTATGCTTTTCATTTAGTTTTATCGGTATTTATGCTCTAGCATTTGCAATGACATGATTTAGTGTGTTGTAAGTTTTCCTTTTGACATATTTAATCATTATTTTATCTTTATTATGAAAGGTATTGGCCTTATGTGTGTCATGTAAATATTTATTTTTCTCGAATTTTAAGCTTTTCTTTTTATCAACAGTAATAGGCTTACATGTGATTTGAAAATTTCTGTCCTTAGATCTCAAATACCAGTCGCGTGCCCGTTTTGAGCTCTCCTTATATTCAATCAAATGTAACTAAGTTAACCTTTTCAAACCATAGTAGAGGAGGGAAGAAATATGTGGACACATCACAACCCTTCATTATCTCTCGCATCACATCCTTGCCACTACCCCAACAATCACTACTGGTACCTCCATCATTATGGACATTTTACTGTCACTACCTTCCCCCTCGACGATTGACATTCCTTTCAACTTCCTCCTTTTCCACTGTCAACTGCTTGAGCAACAACAACAATGTATCTAGTGAATTCGTATCCACTTGAAAGTCAAGCTTTGACTGTGGATTTTCCTTCATCACCAACATGATTAAACTCATCGAGCCTCTTGATAACGTTGTCATATCTAAGGATGTTTTTAACTCCGCTAAGGGTCCCATGAAGTAGATCATCTCCACGATACTTGGTTTGCTTTCATTCAATCAATTGTCTAACACGTTTAAGGCTTATATGCAGTAAATTACACGACATCGTTTGCAATTATGAAAATGACACATGAAACATAATATTATTGGCTAAAAAATTGTATAGGTCTTAGTCAAATTATGATGTGGCATTGTTACATATTATTTAATATTAAGTTTAACAGTAACAAAATTTATAGTTATTTTTTAAAATGTGAGAATTAATTTAAGTATTGTGTAATATTATAGTTACAATTTAACTAAAATATTAATCAAAATTTTAAAGTTAAAATGATACGGTAAAACTTCGACTTCTTTGTATTCCTATCCAGGCCAGGAAGTTGCTTCTTTGCTATGCTTGCTGATCCGCAACCTCCAGTAAGTTCTTGCATTCTCTATTTAACATCTGTATTACTGTTTTGTTTTCCACGACCATGATTAAGGTATATACCTTATAGATTAAACTGCTACTTGTTTTTCATTCTATTGCATTGGTTAGGTGACCTAAAAACTTTTAACGATTTTGAAACAATTTTACTTTGAAAACCAATGAAATTGAGGTAAGTGTACCTATCGTAAAAGTAATATAAAGGACTAAATTTAAGACTTCAGATGTCGATCTCACAGGGAAAAGGGCTTAATTGCTAGGTTAATTAGATTAAAATTATTTAGAAAAATCTAAACAATTTGATTAAAACATGAAAATTGCTAAACTAGTCTTACTTGGTTTAAATACTTCAAAAAAAATTTAATTGCTTTTGAAAATTTTTGAAAATTACTAAATGTGTAAATTAGCTAAGGATTTGGTGATTGATGATTTAATTGAGCTTTAAACACATTTAAGGGCTTATTAAAGTTCCTTTACAAAATCAAAACAAAGCTATGGTTAAGACTTTGCTTTTTTCCATTAAATCTTGTTTAAAGTTTAATTATGCTTAAAATCAAGTAAATGGACTTTAATTTCAAGAAGGTGAGTTGTATAATTTTAATCTCAAATCTCTAACTCTCACAAAAAATCTAGGTTTGGTTATGCAAGAATTAATTCGTGTTGCTTATTGATTTTTATAACAATTTAAGATGATTTCTTAAGCTTAACTTGTCTTAAACTCTAATCCTAGGTGGTCAACCCAAAATCAAATCTTTTAAACCTTCAATAAATAAAACTCAGACCCTATAACATGTCTTTAAGCTCTCTTAAATCATAAAAATACCAATCCTTAGCAATAAAATGATTTAGCCACACATTTTAATCAAAACATAGAAAACATGCATCTTAAGCCACATATGTTGATAGATCTACAAATATAAGCTGAAATAAATAGTTTAGAAGTTACAAAATAGTCTTAGAAAGCTTCCTGGACAAGTATTAAACTCCTCAACATGATCTAGGTATTAACACAACTTCAAAATCCGTAAAACTAGCAGAAAAATCAAAGAACATTCAAAGAATATAAGTGTAAGAACATGAAATTGATTAATCTAAAAAACAGAGGAAATAAAGTGATAATCTGAGTTAAGAAACTCCCTATGATGGTTTATAAAATCAAATATATATCCTAACTTCAGTCTCTAACAAACAGCAACTTAAAAACCAATCTAAAACTTGAATTACAAGTGTTTGAAACTTAAAAAATCTAAGAAAAACTAAGAAATAAGGAAGAACTTCTTTCTCTATATTGCATATCTGTTTTTTTTTTTTTTTGTGAATTGTGTTAGTGTTTTTGTGTTTAGTCTCCTTTTGACAACTGTAGCACATGTCCACTTGATGTCTCAAGTCAATAAAGTTGAGTAGAGACATGTCGCAGTCGCAAATATGGAAATTCTGTCAAAATATGTTGGTCTATGTTCAATACCGCGGTTTGACTTATGCATACAGTAGTTAAAATACCGTTGTATATAACTAAAATTACAGCTATGCATACGAGGGTCTTGGGATGCAAACAGTGGTCTTTCCAAACCACTGTCTTTAGTTTGAACAGCTCTAATTTCGCATCCTTTTGTGTATTTCTTGATTCCTTCTTCAGCAATTATCAATTAAACTTTAATCCTACACAATAAACAATGTCAATTAATAATTAAACATATTAAAATAATTTTAGCGGTAAATTTACATCAATTAACATCCAAATACTATGAATTTAACTCCTAACACATTCAGAATAGGGATGATAGTTATACATGTGAGCAACCTTTTAGGATTTTTTCAGTTGAGTGAGCAACCTGCAACCTTTAAAATTTTTTAATTGAGTGATTAAACTTTAAATAGTTTTTCATTTAAGATAAAAATGTTAACTCCATTATATCCATACTGACGTAGCAAACGGACTTTGCCACATTAGCGTCTATGTGACAAAAGTGTCACGTCAACGTCTACGTGTACACGACCCAACCTTTAAAACTTTTTAATTCAGTTAGCAATATTTTAAAAATTTTTTTAATTCAATGAGTAACCTTCTAAAAATTTGAATTCATTGAGTAACCTTCTAAATTTTATTCAATTCAAGTAAAAATTAATTTTTTCCTTATAAAAATAACAAGTGATTAGTATACCAATATTTTATTAGTAAGTATTGTATAGCTACTTCTAAACTTAGGGGTTGTTTGGTAGGGTTTGGGTTTTTGGTTTTAGTTTTTAACACAGAAATCGAAAAAGACAACACATTAATACAACACAGAAATAGAGGATAAAGCACAAAAACCAATACAAATATATCAAAACTACAACTAAAAATCATAACCCACAGCAATACTAAATGACCTCTTAATTAAAAAATGTATAATATATTCCTTATAAAGATTGAAAATTTAGTTATTGAGATAGAATAATTTTTAATGATGTTTTTAATTAGAAATAAGGTCATTAATTATCATTAATTTTCTGAAACATCTAATTAGAAAAGCACTTTTTTAAACAATTATCAAATTGGAGCTTCTTTAAAAAGCTGTTTTTAACTGTTGAAAAGGCTAAATCTGTTAAAAAAACACTTCTTAATGTTACAGGCAAATATCTATTTTTTCAAAAAAATATTTTTATGTTAGAAAAAAACACTTATTACTTTTCTAAAAGTCCAATCGAACGGGTACTAAGACGTATCATAGTATTTATTTTATTTTAATGTTATTTAGTGGAGCTTTTTCCAAGTGCCACTCAATGGCACGGACAATATGTCGAAGGCAGATTACTTCCTCAATCTCGCCAATTTTTTTCTCCAATTATAAAGCATTGGTTTAATAGGCAATTAAACATCTAAAGCTGGATTATTTATCTGTAGGAGATACGTTCTATTGAAGGTTAATTTTTGTTCGACTGCAAAAAGTCTGTACGCTTCATATGGTTTAAACTTATGATTAGGGTTAGACATTTGGAATTCCTTAATACTAAGCCAAGGCAAAAGTTTAGACATGTAAACACTTGGTTAAATGAAAATCTTCGGCAATTGTTAGTAGCAGTTAGCGCACTCTAAGTCTACTGTGGACCTTTCAAGTGTGACGTCCAAGGTATTGGCTTTTTATTTATAAATATAAACCGCCCACCTGTACCATCAAGCGCCTGTGGCCTAATGGATAAGGCGTCTGACTTCTAATCAGACGATTGTGGGTTCGAGTCCCACCAGGCGTGAGATTATCCCCAGTGCTTTTATTTGGATGAAACTGAACCCTGAATCTTCAGGTAAAAAGGCAAGTAATAATTTTTTTAATAAATTAATTTACTATTCTGTTCTCTTACAATCTTCTTAAAAATGATTTAGTATCTTATAATTTAATAAATTATTAATTAAATTTCTATATTTTAAAATAAAATTTTTAAAATTTCAATTTATTTTTATCCGTTAGTCTTCTATTAGTCTTCCATTAATTTTATCTCACGCCGAATAATAGGATATTATTTTAAAACATGTGGTATATTGCATAGTACGAATAAAATTAATTTAAAATTTTAAGAATCTATTTAATAGTTTATAACAATATTAAGACTTTAATTGAGCGTTTATCAAATTATAAAAAATTAAATGATTCTAAATCTAATTATTAAAATAATTTTTATTAATTATAAATATTGTACCATTTTAATAAAGTATAAGAAATTTTTAAATTAAAATTTAATAAAATCAAATCAATTATTAAAATAAGTTATTTTTTAAAATTTTAATATTTATGATATTACATACTTATAAGAGAAATGTAAACATATTTATAGTATAAATAATATAATAATAATTAATTTTAATTAATTAATTTTATATTTGATAATAATTTATCTATTAAAATTTAATTTAATTTTTAAAAAATAAATCTTAAAATTTAAGGGATGTTTTATTCTAACTTTCTATTTATATTTTCCATGTTTTTTTTATATGTTTATAATTTTTTAATATATTAATTTATTATTATGTTCTCTTACAATTTTAAAAAGGGTTAAAATGATTTAGTACCTTATAATTTAATAGTTTACCAAAAGTACTAAGGCTTTAATTGAGAGTATCAAAATATAAAGAACTAAATGATTCTAAATTTAATTATTAAATTAATTTGATCACTAAATTATAATTTTTAATAATAAAAAATAAATTATATAAATATTATATCATTTTACTAAAGGATAAGAAATTTTTAAATTAAAATTTAACAAAATCAAATCAATTATAAAAATAAA
>JAOXYD010207971.1:0-20763 GCA_028565735.1 Pinacopodium congolense
AGATTAAAGATTATATATCACCAAATATGATTTTAATAGGCTAATCTAACTCTTAATCATGTGATTACAACTTCTAGATTAACAAAATTCAAATATAAGCAAATAAATTAATCAAAGATAACAAAATTAAATATAAAACACCCATAACTTTGATTAATTAACATAATAACTACATAAAAATGAAATTAAGAGTTATAAGTCACCAAATCACATCCCTAAATGATGATTCAACTCTAAATCATATTTATGCAGCTTGTTGAAACTTGAATCAACCATGAAAATTCAAATTAGAAAGATTGAAATGGAAAAACAACCTAAACTAACTTTGATCTAAAAAACTACTGAAAAAATTGGGTTTTTAATCCTAAATCTTATGCTTAAAACCTCTAGAGAGGCCCTCTATATATAAGAAAGGAGTGGCTACAAGTTGAGGAAGAAACAAGTTGCAACGATTGAAAAATCAGCTAGAAAAATGGGTATGTCGGACCAATAATGGGATCTGTCTAGACCTACGTATTGGTCTTGTAAACCCATGTATTGGTCTTATTTCTTCATCTTTATACTAGGGTTACTAAATCTTTATATGGGGGTTAGTTAGCCTGCTATATTAGTTTTGCATAATTCTTCAAGTATTCACACCAATCTACAAATTAAAATTTTTCCAAACATAAATTAAATATTTAATTACCAAAATGGGGGTAAATATACAAAAAATAACAAAAAAACACAATGAATTTCACCCCTAAAAACTCCCCCACACTTAAGTGATTGTTTGTCCTCAAACAAACCAATCATTCAACTTTCTCAAAATAGTATATAATCATAGGAAAATTAATCCAAGATTAACAACATAATTATTGAAAATGTTTTCTGAATCTTTCAAAAACAATGACTCAATGAAATGCTAAATAATCAATTAATCATATCAAATCACATATGCACTTAAATTATTCATTCTTTTTGAACCTTCAACCTAAATCACAAAAATCAATTTCACATGTAAAAGGAAAATATAATGAGACTAATGCATCACCTTTCTAAACACTTTCATATCCTTTATTTAATAATTTGTTTAATAAACTAATTAATTACATATATGAGCAACTTGGTTGAGAAGTAACTTAATCTTTTGACACGAAGGTAAACATTTTGTCGTGAACAATCTGTAGTTACATAACTGAGTTACATCGAATCAACTAATCAAAAACACCACTCAATAACTTTGACCTTATAAATACTATAAAAAAATTTTCTCTTTTCTTTCTTCTCTTTTTTCATCTCTTTTTTTTTCATTTTTATAAGATTAAAAGTCAGCGGTGTAAATTCTGACGACCTATTTAATTAACTAAGTTATTTATTTATTTATTTATTCTAATGATAAAAGTGTTTTAAAAGAAGTGACTAAATTATTCACTAAATTAAATTTTATATGTGGAATATTATTCTAATCATCAGGTATCCATTATCTAGATTATGAAATGAGTTAAAAGTACTTAGTTATATATAGGTAAAATTAATCATATAACATTTCAAATTGTCAAAATACTTTAATTCAAAAGAAAACATGAACAATAATAAAAATCAAAATCGAAAAATATTTCAACAAATTGTAGACTATTAAAAGAAAATCGATAAATTGATGCACTATCAGACAATAAAGACTCAAGTGTGATTGAAGACATGTCCTTCCCCCACACTTAAATTGAACATTATCCCTAATGTTCATAAATATAAAAAAAAGCATAATATGTGAGAGAAAGGAAACAAATACACCTGGACAAATATGTGATTGTGAAAGCTCTTTATTGATGTGAATTGCAACTATCTGAAAATTAAGTAAGAAAAATCAAAGCACCAGAAACAAAATAAAACACATCAAACTAAAAACAAATGCACAAAAACACACCAAAAGTATGCTAAAAGCACACCATTTTATTGAAAGCACATGAAATGCTACTTCTGCAGTTGGGTTGCCTCCACACAAGCATTTTTTTTAAGGTCTTTTGGTAGACCTTAGGGTTAGAGTATTTTCAATCTCAGTCTAGGTCCAACACCTAACTTCTCATCCTCATCTTTTAAATAATTACAAACCAACTTTGGAAAATTTCCTATGCCAATCAGTAGGCCCTGAATTCATAATGACTACCTCGAACAAAGTGTCTTGGTAAAAATTCTAGATAGGCAACTTCTGCTCGTGAATCAAAAGCTGTAAAACCTATGAAATCTATACACTCAATTACTACCTTGGAATCTTCCATACCCTCAATTTTCACAACATGTCCATCTAATTCAATTTCAGGATCCTCACTAAATATGTTATTAGTTATACATTCAATAGCATGCTTATCAGTCTCAGAATCAATAGCTTTAAACAAAATATCACATAAAGATAGTGTAAGCTCACCACTATCATTTAACACATTTAACTCCACATGATTAAGTCCCTTAATTAATGATAAAATTTCCTCCATGATTCTTTGATCATGCTCAGGTTGAGGCTCACTAGTTAAAGAGTTTTCAAATGTAGTCTTATTAAGTGATAGGAATGAATTTTGTTATATTTTGAGATGTTATTTCATTTGAATTCATTCCTATTTTTATGTTAAAATTTTCATTTGTTTTCCTATAATTTTTATGATTAGATTTAATGATGGAATACAAAATTTGGATTAAAGTATGAAGATTTTGAAGAAATTAAATCTATCTTGATTTATAGAAAATGGCTTGGAAATTGGATGGCTTATGAAGGAATAATTGAAGCTCAAAATGGCTTGGATAGGAGTAGGTAAAGGTTGTCCAAAAATGACATTAATTAGAGAACCCTTTGGGAAGATTAATCATCACTTGAAGCTATCCAAATTGTAGCCTATAGATGGCCAATTGTTGATAAAATATAGTAGCAATTTGATGTCTAAATGCTGTCTGAATGCAACCAAGTTAAGAGAACAAATGACTAGAGCTTAGAAAGCATTAATCATCATTTGAAGTTGTCCAAAAATACAGTTGATTAGCGTTTAAGCAAGCCTTTTATAGCTCAATTGGAGCACTAAAAATGTTACTTAAATTTGTCAAAAATGTAGCTTATATACACGTGATGAAGATAGACAAAAAGCAAGCACATGAACCTTGATCATGGTGGATGTCATGAAGGAGCATTAAACAACTAACTACTTCCACCATTCACGTTGAGGTGGATCCCTATCTTGCATCAATATTGCAGCTTACATGTGAGTTATGGGAGGCAAAAAGGACGTGTCTCACCTGCCTTTGGATAGCTTTCCATCCACTCATTCAAAGACACTAGCACATGGCCAAAAGAATGGAGCAAAGTCGACTAAGAGAAGGGTTGGAAAGTCATGCATAAAGCTCCATCAATTGGGGTCATCATGCAGCCTTACTTAGAGACAAGTGGGAGCATAAATAAACAAGACAAAAGCTTGGAAACAAGAGTGAATAATGGCTACCACTTGCTTAAAAACAAGCATGAGCTGTCCATGCTTGAAAGGAGAGCGGAAACTTGCAAAGAGAGGAGCATGTTCATTCATCCTTAGAAAGCTAGAGAGTGAGAGTGTTGGAAGTCGAAAATTTGCAATGAAGAGAGCTCTCCAAGGTCAATAAAGGTGGCTATATAAGTTTCTTACAAAGGAGGAAAGCAAGAAGCTCCAAGTGGTCTTGAATTTTGGCTGCACATGTGAACTTACGTCTTCATCACTTAGTTTACTTAACGTGGACGATTGCTAGCTTTCAAACTCACCAATGAGAATATAGCCATGAGGAGGCAATCATGAGCTTCATGTAGCAACATGTTGGGGAGATTTTGAGTCAAAAATTTCAGCTATGTTTCATGTTTCAACTCATTTGATTATTGTCTTGCTTAATCTTGTCCAACTGCTTCTTTTCCTTTCCTTTGTGTTCGTTTTACTCTTTGCCGAATGGTGTATTGTTATTTCATTAATCAATGCTTTCTATTTCTTTATTATTTGAGTTCTTATTTTAATTAATTTGATTCAGTTCTTAGTTTAATGATTTCATAAGTTAAATCAATGTTTTAATTTCCTAATGTTTAGTTAGTTCATTATAGTTAATTTCTTTTCAATGTTTGAAACAATGTTTACTTATATATGAATGGAGCTTGTCAATTGCAATTTTCCAGATTTTATTACTCTTGTTTAAGGTTTTTGTTTTATAATTTTAGGTTTGTTATGTCTTAATATTAATTTGTTTGATGTTTTATTCCATGAAGTTTCAATCATATCTAATGTGTTTAGTTCATCTATGTTTAGTAGATAATCTTTATGCATAATCTTAAGCTTTAGGTGATAAAATTTTACTTTTTACTTAAATGATATATTCTAGAATTTTTATTTAGATTGCTAAGTTAAGTTTTGGATAATTAGATTTTAGTTAATTGCCTATTAATTTAAGTAACTTAAGTTTCCATTAGGTAAAGTGTTGAATTTTGATTTCTTATATTAGTGTTATTTTTCCAGCTTTCTTGTTTTTAATTTCTAGTCTTCATTCCATTAGTTAACCTTGATTTTTCAATTAATCTTAATGTCTTTGGTTAATATATTTTTGTTAGTTTAGATATATGCCTTTTCTTAGGTTTTAATTCATTTAATTTCAATTTTGTTCAATTTAGAATTATTGTAAGTTTTTTTTAAAGTTTTCATTTAAGTTTAGTTTAACTATGTTTTGGTTAACTAAGTAATAGCTTAGTTAATTAGTGTTTATGTTAGGTTAAATGTCAATTTGTGTTTTTCCTTTAGTTTTTTTAATTTTCCAGCCCTTAGTTTCTTTTAATTAAATATGTTTTGCTAGTTTAGTTTTAGGTTGGAAGATATTAATGGGATTTTTGTTTAATAATTGTGAGATGTGATTAGGAATCGATTAAGCATTGTGATTTAGGTAAAGGTTGAATTGGAATTCAATACAAATGTCATGAATTAAAGATTAATTCTTAGGATTGGCCATCCTAGGTTTAATTTCTAATTCTATTGTTAGGAAAGAACTTGTGATATGTAATAGTCCTAGTTATTTCCATAGATAACAATAGGCTAATTGAATTTATCAGTGAACTTAATCAACTTATCCTAGAATTCCAATTCTCTAAGTTACACAATTCAAGCTTGTGAGATATTGTCTTAGGCTATTCATTCCTTAGCTTATTAATGCTATCACGTCGTTTAATCTAGAGAGCTTATTCTAGGTTGCCTCGTGGTTAGGGATATGTTTTCTATCGTATAGGACCTATCTAAAAATTGGTGGAATTGAGGATTTGAGATCCTATTCAAACCTATATGTTAGCATCTTAGACGAATCACAAGTTATCTATTTCAAGGATTAATTATAAGTCTAGAATCCCTGATTTATCTTCTACCTAGCTTTCATATTTCTTATTTGTTTCTTATTCATTTGCCTTAGTTTCGTAAACTATCTTTAGTGTTTAGTTTTAATGTCTTTTCTTCTAGGGGTTTTATTTTCTTTTTCAATTTAGGAAACATTAGACATAGCAATTCACCTTAGCTTCATATGGGATCAACCCTAACTTGCCCTAACTACTTAGTTAGGTAGGTTAAGCAAATTTATTATTTGGTAGCTTACGACGAGCTTACCACAAGATATCGCTATGGTTAAGACATTGGCTTATCTCTATTGATCCTATCTTAAGGTTTAGTTATGCCTCAGACTTAGGTAATAGGCTTAAAGCTTAGAAAGTCTAATCCTAAATTTTCCTAATTCAAGACTAGCACCCTCATGATTAACCGAGTCTTTGGTTATTTCACTGATTTAAACCATGTTGTTTATTGATTTTTCTAATAACTTAAGTAGAGATTGTCGGATCCTAGATTATCTAATAGCAATATCTTAAGTGATCAGTTCAGGACAAGCATTAAGCATTCAATAAATAAAGATTAACTCACTAATCATGCATTAACAATTAACTACCACAATTAATCATTCATAAACAAATTTAACAACTTACCTAAACTAAAAATTAACATTAACAACAGAAATTAATTAAAGATCACAAAATAATTAACTTAAATAATAATGTTTTGATTAATTCAAAATCTTTATGATTTTTAAAACTCAATTAATTTAACCCCTAACAGTAAAACACAATCTTTAAGATTTTTAATGATTAGTTATAAGTATTGAATCCCAAAAATATCTTCTATCTAAATTTCTCTTATCGTTATCTATTTATTTCTATTTTTTGTTCTTGTTTATTTGCTTTGATTTTGTAATTTTCTTTTTCTATTTTTTAATTTTTCAAAAATTCAAAAGTTTTTATTTTTTTATTTTCCTTTTGTGCAACAATAGAAATAGCTTAAATTCACCTTAACTTTTTGTGGATTCGCTCCTAACTCACCTTACTGCATAGAAGGATTAATTAGGATTTTTATTTGGTAATTTACGACGAGCTACCATTCTTATGTCTAACGACTGATAGAGCTACATTAGAGTATATTTCTTTAGTTTTTAAGTTTGTTAGTACGTATGTTTAGGGTGATAATTAGGCGTTTAAAACTTAGAATTATGTTCTTTTGGTGTGTTTTGAATGTTTATTTTGTGTGTGTGATATTTGTTAATATTGGGCATGAATTTGAACTTAATTATGTAGGTGATTGAACCAAGGGTTGCTTCCACCTTTTTTTAATGATGACAAAGTTCTTTCAACGAATGTATTTGTGAAGTTTGTTATGCTTGTTGAGATAGGTTTGTATTAAATTATATTGAACTGTATGAATGTGAAGCCCTAAAGTTAAAGACTTCGCTTAGAGCTTATGAAGGATGTGGAAATGGTTGAAGACTAAAGTTGGTGGAAGAAAAACATTGGAAATGAACTTAGAAGATTGAAGATAGAAGGTCAAATTCAAGAATAGAATTTGATAAGTTGGTATGGGTGAGTACTTATGTAACTCTTCTCTTTGGTTTTACTATAGGTTGAAAGGGCTCACTTCATACATATACATTCATATTTAGTATTTTGATCCATACTTAAGAGGAGTTGTATGTGATTGATATGTGTGAAAATCCTCTTGATGTATGAATGAATGTTTTGGTATGAATTATGTGATTAAGGCTTGATTGGTTTGAATTGAAGATGCATGAATTAATAAATGGATGAATAAATTTGTATGATTAATGATTTGGCAAATTAAATGAATTGATTGTATTAAGTTTGTATAATTGTATAAAATATGTTGAGATATGTTTTGTATTCGTTGGTTTGTGTTAAAATATGTTGAATTGGGTTAAGAATTAGATTGGGTTAAGTTTGGATTGAATGGATTGATATTGGGATGAAGATTGGAAGCTGTCGACCCAGAGGAGATTGGTCAACCAAATGATGAGATAGGTTAATCGAATAAAGAGAATAAAGAGGTCAGTTGACCGAACAGTGTGATAGATCGATCGAATAGAGACAGGTCGATCGAGTGGCGGGATAGGTCGATTGAATGAAGCAAATTAGCAACGGGCAGAAGGCAATGACTATTTTTGCAATGATAAAATTCATTTATTATTTATAGATGTTAAGCAACGGCTATGAGGTCATAAGAAGTGTATAAATATGTGTGTTGTCTATTGCTTATGTATCTATGAAGTAGTGAAAGACATATACAAGTTATTTGAAGTTGTTTATGGGTTTTTAGTATAGTATTGTAGTGCATTTCATTTTCATACTTTGTGTAAGCCCTTTACACACCTTGGTGTGTCAATAGTTACTATCTTTGTAAGGTGTGTTCGTGAGAATGGTGGAAATTATGAGTGAGTTATTGTAAGGGTTATTCTTGAGTCTTAAAAAGAAAGATTGTTGTGAGGTTATTCCTTAACCTAAGAAAAGGGAGAGTGAAAGGTTATCCTTGAATCTTGAAAAAGGATTGTATTTTCTAACATTGTACTCGTTTATTGAAACAGTGCAATCATCTCAACAGTGATGTTAGGAACTAGATGTATAGACAAGTGGACCTGCTTTGAACTAGTATAAATCGATTGTGTTTTCTCTTCCCTTTCTCTTTATATTTATGCATTTATTTTATATGTTTAATTTATCATTATTAAATATTTGATAAATTAGAATTGTTATTTAGCTTTTGCAATTAAATAAATTAGTAAAATATAAGGCTAAATAATTTAGAAGAAATTTTTGTCACTTAATTCACCCCTCTTTTAGGTGCCATATAGGGTCAACATGGGTACTTAATATAGTTTCATGTGGTGATGAATTAGGGAGCAAAGAAGAGGAGAAAATGAAGCAATTGGGACCAAACAGTAGGTTACGATTGTGACATTATCACGATTATGATAAAAGGGGAACCTACCTCCAGGTCATGATTATGACAAGTCATGATTGTGACATGCTATAAAATTTTATGGACCTGACAATTACGTGATTTTGATGACCTAGGGTTATATTTAGATACAGAACACATGGGAAAAGCCTAGGAGCCATCATAGATGTGTTACATAACATCGAAAGATAAAAAAGAATAGGTTTTGGAGAGAAAAACAAGAGGAAACTTAATATTAAAAGTGGAGACATTAAGATCAACTCCAACTTTCCAAATTTTCTAGATCAAGGCTTCAAGCTTTATTTTTTTTCTTCTTCTATTTCCTTGCCTTGTATGCCAAATGTAAATACTTGTGTTTTGATTAAGATTATGAATTGTTAAATCTATTTTAGGGTTATTCTTGAATTTGTTTATATAACTTTTACAATTTTAGTAAATTAATGTTTTGTGATATTTTTTTGTGCTTATACTTGATTTAGATCAAGAGATTGAATCAATATATTTTTGTTAATTTGAATAAAGATAGTTGGTACCCTAATAAACCTAAAAATATAAGATTAATAAGTAATTGAAGAAGGATTTTAATTGATTATTAATTATCCTTATGATTACTTTAAATTCAATTAAGTAGTTAAAAGTAGTTTTGAGAGATTGAGTGATTGCAACTAAACTTTTATCTATTTTAATTGGGATTACTTGATTAGATTTAGAGAGAACATAATAAAAAATATTTGGATATTTGGAATCAAGCATAGTTGATTCAACAATGTGAAGGGAAGACAAAATAAAAATATAATAATCCCTAAGTTTCCATTATTGAGTAACTTCAAATTCATTGTTGTCTTTTATTTGTCTATTCATCAAGTTTTGTAAGTTTGTTTCAATTTTTAGTTACTTCATTCTTTTGTTACCTTTGTTTCAATTTTTAGTTACTTAAATTCTTTTGTTGCCTTATATAAAGTGTAATTTAAATTGTTAGGTAACTATATTCAATCCTCGTGGAAACAATATTAATTATACTATAATATGTGACCTATAGTATAGCATCAAGCAAACAAGTTTTTGGCATTATTGCTAGGGATTGAAATTTTAGCATCTTATTTAATTTTAGTTCTTTTAATTTGATGATTTTAATACTTTTTCTTGTGTAATTGTAGGTGGATGAATAGAAGAGTAATAAGAAGATCAAATACACTTATATATATATACAAAATTTTGACATCAGCAAACTCAAAAGAGAAATCTGGAGAGCAAAGCATTAAGAAGCTATAAATAAAACAATAGCAGAAGAATGAAATCGAAGGAGACACCAAAGGACCCTTATGGAATTGATGAGGCCAGGTTTCAATGTTCATCAGCAGCAAATTATAAGACCCCCCACTCAAGCGAACAATTTTGAAATAAAGCCATCCTTATTAAATATACTATAAACTAATGTGCAGTTTTATGGATTGGTCAATGAAGACCTTAATGCACACCTGGCCAATTTCTTAGATATTTGAAACATGTTTAAATATAATGGGCTATCATAGGATGTTGTGAAGATGAGGTTGTTCGCTTTCACATTAAAAGACTAAATTAAGACATGGTTGAATTCTCTCAAATTAGAGAATATCACAATATGAGAGCAATTGGTACAAGCCTTTGTGGATACGTATTTTCCTTTAACGAAGACCACAAGAATCATTAAGTAGATTAAAAA
Source organism: Pinacopodium congolense (assembly GCA_028565735.1). Classification (NCBI taxonomy): domain Eukaryota; kingdom Viridiplantae; phylum Streptophyta; class Magnoliopsida; order Malpighiales; family Erythroxylaceae; genus Pinacopodium; species Pinacopodium congolense. The sequence goes on from JAOXYD010207971.1 coordinate 10,003, forward strand.
TTTCTAGTGGAATGAGGGAGAATCCTTATATGAAGCATGAGAGCAATTTAAAAAGTTACAAAGGAGCTGTATACATTACAACTTATTGAAGGAGTTTTTATTGTAAACATTCTACAATGGAATTGATAAACATACAAAAGGGATTATAGATGAAGCCAGTAGAGGTTCTTTGATGAGAAAGAATATTGATGTTGCTTATGACTTCTTAGAAGAGATCGCGAATAATAGTTGCATTTGGATAACAGAGAGGAGCATGCAATAAAAGCTTAAAGAGTAGAAGGAGTGATAGCTATGGATTCGATGATAGCTTTTCTATCTCAAATATTAGCCCTCACTAAGCAATTGTAGGACACTTCCTTTAATTTAGTGAAAGCAACACAATATGGGTATAAGTTTTGTGGTCAGGAGAATTATGTGATAGCTTATTTTTTTTGGGATGGCCAGAAATGGTATGGAGAAAGTCAATCATAAGGGGGGTACCATAAGGACAATCAGGTAACAACCCTTATTTTAACACTTATAATCTAGGGTGGAAGGACAACCCAATTTTTTTCTTAGACTAATAATACAAGACATAATATGAGAGCATAAGGACCATCAAGTTTTCAGTAGGATAGGCTTGGATCTTTTGACAAGTTAATGGATGTGCCAAGCTTTAAATTCAACAGCCAAGATGAAAGTCAAAAGAGAAAAGAAGATAAATTCAATCAAATAGTGAAGAACCATGCTTCTTCCATTGATAACTTGGGTGTTCAAGTTGAACAACTTGCTAATGAATTATTAACAATGAATGTGAGGAGTCTTTCAAGTAACACAAAGTATAATCCAAGGTAGCAATTGAAGGTTATTAAGCTTAGAAGTGGTAAGGAGTTAGAAGAATCAATGGAGAAGGAGGCTGTTCCCTACAAGGAAGGAAGTCAACAAAATGAGGAAGAGAAGAATGAAGAGAAGCCTTATATCCCACCACCACCTTACACTCTAAACATTCCATTCCCATAAAGGTTTAAGAAGAACCAAATGGATACATAGCTTGCCAAATTATTAAAAAAGCTAAAAAAGTTTCAAATCACCTTATCCTCTATGGAGGCTTTGGAGATGCCCAAGTATGCCAAATTCCTGAAGGAAATCTTAATTAATAAGTAGACTTGAGAGGAAAACTAAATGGTGTCATTGACGAGGAGTTGCAACTCCATCATTACTAGCTATATGTCCTCTAAATTGAAAGATTTAGGAATTTCATTGTTCCTTGTATAGTTGGTAATCTTGAATTTTCCAAATGATTATGTGACTTAGGAGCTAGCATTATTTCAATTCCTTTGTCCATTTTTAAGAAATTGGGGCTAAGAGACATGAAGTTAACAACTATACTTATCCAGTTAGTGGATAAATTGATCAAGAATCTGTTTAGAGTGTTTGCGGATATGTTAGTTAGGGTGGACAAGCTTATTATCCCTATATATTTTGTTTTGTTGGATTTTGATAACTACCAAAAATGTTTGTTGATTCTTGGGAGGCCATTTATGAACACCAAAAGGGTATTAATTGATATACATGATGGGAAGTTAGTTTTTAGGATTAGTGATTAGAAAATAGAGTTTAGTATGAACAAAAAATTGAAGAATTCAATAGTGAGAGGTGCTTGCGTTAAAATTGATATGGTGGATGAATGCGTATGGGAGTAAGAGGAGGAAGTTGATGAAGAAATAGTTGAGAAACATAAAAACATGATTGACGAGGAAGGCGAGTTAGGTGAGAATAGTAAACAAGAACCCGTAATGAGAACTGTAACACCTACTCTAGCTTTTATTGAGAGACCACCTAGCTTAAAGCTAAAATCCTTACCCACACATCTTAGGTATACCTTTCTAGGTGAGGTTTAAATGTTGTCAATTATCATTTCAAATTAGCTAGATTTGGAATAAGAAAAGAAGGTGGTTAATATTATTAAGAGAAGAATGAGAGCCATGGCATGGTAAATTTCTAATATAAGAAGGATAAGCACTAATATATGTGATGCATAGGATTAACCTTGAGGAGGGGTGTAAGAAGGTGATAGAGAGACAAAGGAGATTGAATCCTAAAATGAAAGAGGTGGTAAAAGGAAAGTGATAAATCTTTTAGATGCAAGAATTATTTGCCCCATCTCGGATAGTTAATAGGTGAGTTTGGTACAATGTGTACCAAAGAAGAAGCTATACCGATAATAGAGAGAGACAAGAGTGAATTGATTTATGCTAGAATAGTCATAGGTTGGAGGGTTTGTATTGATTATAGGAATCTCAACTTAGTGACTAAGAAGGACCACTTTCCTTTATCTTTTGTAGACCAAATGATTGAGAGTGGTGGAAAATGCTTTTTACTACTAATGGTACTTAAGCTATAATCAAATTTTCATATATATGAAAGATTAATAGAAGACCACATTCATGTGTCCTTATGGAATCTTTGCCCACAAATGGATTACCTTTAGAATTTGTAATGCATCAATGACTTTTCAAAGATACATGATGGCTATATTTACGGATATAATTGAAGACATTATGGAAGTGCTTATAGATGATTTCTCGATATTTGGATACTCTTTTGAGCATTACTTGAAAAATTTAGATATTGAAAAATCTAGATAGAGTCATTCAAAGTGGTCCTGAATTGGGAAAAATGCCACTTTATGTTGCACAAAGGTGTAGTCTTGGGATAAAAGATATTATGTAAGGGCATATAAGTAGATAGGGCTAAAATGGAAGTCATTAAGAAGCTTCCAACACCAATTAATTTCAAGGGCATGAGAGCATTTTTGGGCATTAAAGGGATGGCATGATGCCCATATCAAGAAGAAGGAATTCAAGAGCAGTGACTTGGTATTGTTGTTTAACTTAAAACTTTGATTATTTTTAGGTAATCTTCAGTATCATTGGAGTGACCCTTTTAGAGTCATCTAAGTTTTCATGCATGAAGCTTTAGAATTAGAGAATGAAAAGGGAAATTATTTAAGGTGAATGATAGGGGTTAAATTGATTGTGTTTTTAATGGAATTTTTGTCATATTTTGACCCCTAATTTCATGTTATATGTTTAGTTTTTCATTGGAATTGTTTGTTTTGTAGGAAATGGAGATTAATGGAGATTAATTACAGAATTATGCAAAAAAGAAACAAATTTGTCACTTTCTAAGAGCTAGTCTATAGAGACCCACGTATAACTCCTAAGACTCATGTATAGTGTTTATGTCATCAAGACCTATACGATAGTTTCCAAACTACTATATAACTTCGAGTCAATCTACTGTATATCTAACAGTTAGACATATCTCCACCAAATCTTTAATATTGTGGCTGAGGCATGCTTCCAAGTAATTATCTTGTCTTTTAAGGACCAAGTTACATGTTTAGAAGCTACAGAAAGGGTGAAAAACATGGGGAACTTGTCATAATGTAGAGGAGAATAGATATGAAGTTACTTAATTTTCTCTAGCTTCTCTCTAAGAGAGTTCTTAGTGTTCTTAAGCTTTAAACACTTGTAAATATAATTATGTGTTGTTTTATGCTTTTCCAAATGTTGGAGCTTGATGTTAAGACATTATTCTAAGCTTGTAGATTACCATAGGGGGTTTTCTAACTCATATTGCTTCATTATTTGCTCTATTTTTCATGATTAATCAAAGTGTTATGTTTAAGTTTACATCCTTCCTTGTTCTTTGATTTTCGTGCACTTTTCTTGTTGATTTAGAGCTATTCTGGAGTCTAGATCAAGTTTAGAAGTTGTTGGTTCATCCAAGAGCTATTCTTGGAGATTTGTAGCTTCTAAACTCTTCATTTAAGCTCTTGTATTCAGATTAAATAAATCATGTTGCTTAATATGACTATTTTGTATGGTTTGATGAATATGTGTGGTTGATTCAAATTTTCAGCTAAGAATTGATGTGTAAATGAATTAAGTGAGCTTTTATTGATGTTCAAGGGTTTGATTTTTGTTTATTGAAGGTTTGAAAAGTCTGTTTTAAGCTGACTACTTAATAATGGATTAAAAGATAATCTAGGACTTAAGAAATCGACTTATGTTATCAGAAAAATCAATAAACAACAAAAATTAATCATTACATGACCAAACCTTATGTTTTTGTAAGAGTTTACGTTTTGAGATTAATTTTTTAGAAGTTAACTTATTGATCTTAAGGATTATTAACTTAATTTGATGCATGACCAAACTTCAAATTAGGATTAATAGAGAAAAGGTATAGTCTTAACCATATATTTGTCTTGAATTTGTGGATATACTCTAAATTAGCCCCTAAAAATGTTATTTGTTCAATTAATTCATTAAAACCTCAATCCCTAACTAATTTGCATAATTTTATAATTTTTGTTTAAATTTGAAAGAAATTTATAAGTTAATTGGCATTGTTTGACGTAAGTTAAGTTAGTTTCGCGGTTTTTAGCTTTTTAATCAATTCATTGGAATTTCCTAGATAATTGTAAGCTAATTAAACTAATTATAAAATATCCACATGGGACTGACAATTGGGGTCTTAAAAAAACTCCATTACATTACTTGTTCAATAGGTGCAATTGCCTACACATTGGTTAATTTCAAGTAAAAATTATTAAAATCTTAAGTCACCTATCCAACAACAATAGTGGACAGGTGATAGGCATGTATTTATGATATTTTCTTATGAGTTTCAACATCACTTCATGATAAAGCTCGTCGTAAGCTACAAAATAATAAAAATACTTAACTAACCTAACTAAGCAGCTAGGGCAAGTCAGAGTCGATCCCATAGAGAGCTAGAGTGAATTGCTATTTCTAATGTTGCCAAAAAGAAAATAAAACCCTTGAAAGCAAAGACAACAAAACTAAATATTAAAGATAATTGAAGAAAGAAAGACAAACAAAAACGAAATAAACAAGAAATAGGAAAGCTGGGTGGAAGATATATCAGGAATTATAGACTAATAATCAATCCTCGAAATATGTAATTTACGATTGGTGTAAGATGCTAGCTTATAGGTTCAAATAAACTCTTAAACCCTAAGTTCTGCCATTTTTAGATAGGTCCTATATGATAGAAAACCTATCCCTAATCATAAGTCAACCTAGAATAAGCTCTCTAAATTTTACGACGCGATGTCATTAATAAATAGAGAACGACTAGCCTAAGGTACAATCTCACAAGCTCGAATTGTCTAACTTAGAGAATTAGAATTCTAGGCTAAGTTGATTAAGTTCACTGACAAATTCAATTAGCTTGTTGTTACCTATGGAAATCACTAAGACTATTACATATCACAAGTTCATTCCTAACAATAGCATTAGAAACTAAACCTAAGATGGCCAATCTTAAGAATTAATCTTTAATTCATGCAATTTATGCGAAATCCAATTCAATCTTTACCTAAATCACAATATTTAAGAAATTCCTAATCAATTCTCACAAGTATTAAGCTAAAATTCCATTAATATCCTCCAACTGAAAATTAAACTAGCTAAACATAATTAAATTGAGAAAAATAAAAATTAAATAAACATTGAACATAATTAATTAGAAGAAAAAAAGATGAAAAATGAAATAAAATAAAAACAATAAAGGAAAAACACAAATTGACTTTTAAATTAATGAAAACACACATTACTTAAGCTATTATTTAATTAGCTTAAAAGTTAATTAACCAAAAGTTAAACTAACTTTCTAAATAAAAATTTTAGATTTAAAAGTAAACATAAAATGAATTTTAAATTAATTAAAACCTAAGAACATACATAGAAACTAACTACTAAACATAGATAAATCAAGTACTAAATGGATAATTGAAACTATACGAAATAAAATCGTAAACAACTTCATAATTAATCAAAAATAAATCTGGAATTATCATTCATATTTAAAAGTAAACAATATTTAAAGATTGGATAAGAAAATTAAAACATAAGAACAAAATAACTAAGCAATAATCGAAATTCGAACAGCGAACGAATAAACAAAATAATGTTGCAAACCAGAAGCTACATATGGGTTTAAGTTCAAAGTTATAGGTGAATTAATTGAAATTAATTCAATAGTGTAGCAACTAGTATTAGCAAGCCTGGTGGTGCGATGTAGCGTCTTTGTCCATGCAGTTGACTCTTCAAGCACTCGTGCACACATCTCTCGAACAGCAGGGCAATATAGATTGAATATTGTTAGGACTGTTTGACTATTATAAGTATGAGTTTGGTTATTGCGGAAATTTTATCTATATTATTGATTCAGGTATTTAATGGCATTTTAGACTTATGAATGGTTTATTAGCCCCTTAATTTAGTGTTTCTTTAACGACGATCACAGTCTAAGGATGGGGTTGTGATAATGAGAAGAAATAAAGTAGACAGAAACTGATAATAACACAGCCACCAACAAGTTGTACGTCAATACACAATGTACTAAAATCGTATATACACCTTGGCATGACAAGTTTGTCCATCCATTCATACACAACGTTATATTAATTCTTAAATTAGTAATGATTATTCTCTAAATTCTTCAACATCTCATACATCTCACTTCTCATCCATTTCACTCTCTTGTTGCAATTACAAAGACTTAAAAATTTCTTCCTCTAATCATGCCTCCTAAAAGAAGAAACCTAAACCGTCGACCTACCTATGAAATTTTAGTTTAATAATCTCATATTAACTCTAATTATTATTTTTTTAATAAATTGCTTCATAAAGAAACTTGCTGGGCTCATGCTATATCCAACATTGTAGAGGGTACATACAACATAAGAAAGTGATCATAAGAGCAATTAGAACTTTCAATTGAAAAACTGATAAATTGTGCTACCTGCAAAAGACACAAGAACATGCATGTGTAATATGAAAAAATTCATAAATTGATACGAGATAATAGATTATTTAAAGAATCAGATTGTCTATGTCAAGGAAGAAAATATAACTTCAACATTAAAAAAGGTAACAAAATTTAATAATTAGTATTTTGATTTAGTTTAATATTAATTTTTTAACATCTTATATTTTATTATTTATTTTATTATTGTAGCGACACCCAGCTGTACATATAAATAACTTTAAATTCAAAGGACTGATAAATGATGATGAACTATTAGAACTTGTTTTGAAGCAACCTGTTATCAGGCTTTTTAAAGCATACAATAGCTTTTCTTTGGTGTAAGAGGTAAAATAAAAATGTAATTATTGATTATAAACTTATTTAAAATGTTGTTATAATGGTGTCTTATCTTATAGCGGGCCATTTATATGGGATGCAAAGATGAAAAATGATAAGATCAATGTACTCCATGCAGTTTTAATAGTTCGATATGGATTTGATAAAAATATTCTTTATTGAAAATTAGAAATTCTTATGGAACAAGATAGGGTGTTATCACTTATGGAAGAATCATTAAAAAAAACCTCATGAATTATCAATATTTGAGAGCATATCTTATCCTGAAATAAGTTAAGTTGTCAACAACTTCAAGATAAATGTCATTTCAATTAAGTTTTTACTTTTTTGAATTGAAAAAAGAAGAAATACAATAGAAACATTTTGTAAGAGTAAGCCAAAAAATATAAAAAAGCAAGGAGTCGATATTTGCAGGGATTATGCTTTCACTTATAATATTAGTCATATCACAAGTTATAATGACTCTTATATTGATTATGTGGATCTTATAATACTTTAGTCCAATTGCATTAAACCTAAGTTCCAAATAATGCGAGGCTAGATGATAGCATAAGATAGCAATAGGTTGTTAACTTTGAGGCTATAATTTCCCTTACATAGACAGAGTAATTATCATATTTGAATGGCAAATATTACACGAGTTGTCATAACATCATGAAATTAAGGAACATATATGATTAATCATTATCAAAATAAGTATCTCATTAAAATAAAAAAAGTCTAAAAGTAATGAAATAAAATAGTAGTTTCATCCTAAGAACTCTGGAAAATAATAATAGCCAAGTCCATGTTTTAGGTCAAAAGAACAAAAATAATGTTAGAACAAATCCTCAAGCATTCCACCAATCCTTAAACATTCCCACCAAAACTCCATATGCACATCCTTTTCAAACTTTTCCACATCTCATAAGAGGGTGAGCCTAATCAATTCAGGTGTTCAAGAAATATCAAAACAATTACAATTTAACAACATTAATCAATAAATAGAATAAAATGCATTCATTTAATGTTAATGCTTTTTCTAGTCAAAAGTAGATATTATTCTAATAGTCCATTATCTTTTGTTTGTCATCGTATACAACTTAACAAGGGTGACCTACAGATTACGGTAAAAGAACACGTCAAATAAGGCAGTGAACCTAAAAATAAACAAAAATTTATCTTTTGCATGATTAGCAAGACGAAAGTAGTAGAACATGGGTTGTTTCCCTAAGACACACCATACATTGGTAGATATGATCTTTTGTCGAATCTCAAGCAAGATTTTGCTAAAAGTAGAAGGATTCAAGAATCAAGACTACAGTGGAAGAGTATAGGTATGGGATTTAACCTGCAAGTTAAAATTCATTTCCATAAGTGTAATGTAGAACAAACTTTTTCCTAGTATCCCCACCAAACAGACACTGTAATTTGGCAACTCTTCTTAACCTTAGTTGACAATATTATCAAGTCTCGCGCGGGTTAACATTCTTTGTCTAAATTTTAATTCATTTAAAAAGGATTAGAAGTACATCTTGTCTCTCATGAATCAATCCAGCAACTTAAAGTTATAACCAAGTTACAATTACATTGCTAATCCCTAGCTCAAATTCTCAAGAGCCCTCACTTTCCCCTGAAATTATAATTGACAAGAACCATATGAAAAAAAAGTTAGGGACATATTGTGAACAACCTAAATTTGTTAATAATAAGTCAAGCTAAAAACATAAGTAATTGAGTTTTAATTGAAAAGAGTGCTAGAAAGATTAAAGAACATTAAACATAGACTCATCCAAATGAAGAGAAGATAAAAATTTTCTCCCACACTAACAAAATAGTACAAATACCAAAAGGTTATTTTCTTTTTTGGCAGAATTGACAGTCAATTCCAGCACGAGTATGTTTTCTCCTACATGTAGTAATCTTTTTACACCTTATTATTAGCAATCACTCCAAACAGTAACTCCAAACTTCCAGAAAAAGTATTATCCAGAGTTTTACATCAGTTCTCTTGCCTAAGAATGTAGAGAATTAAAGACTTGGGGCTATAAACTATAGACTTCAAAGTATAGCATCAAAAATCAATCAATATAACTATATAACCACTAGAAACATTAGGAAGAAAGCATTTGTGCAGTTTAAAATTAAGGTCATGTGCTGCAAGGAAACAAATGAGTCTTAGTAAAGAGCATAGAAGAAATTGCCTTTGATAAGGTGAACTAGTTAAGACTTTAATTCCAAAATTCAATCAACTTTTGATTTCTAATTAATTTTCTTATTTGTAGTTGACAAAACTTAAAAAATAGATAGGGCACCATGTCAAGGAGAATTCAAGAGATTTGCAACAAGGAAATAGGCATAAATCATCATCTTCCTATAATAAATAGAAAAAGAACATAAATTAGAATTGATCGAGGATTATAATAGCAATTATTGATTAAATAAACAAATAATCAAGCCATACTTTAATTTGCAGCCAATCAATCTCTCCAACCTCTCTTAATTTGCAGCCAATCAATTTCTCTAACCGCTTCTTCTCATCTCTATATGCCTTTACCTTGTCATCTAAATAGGTCTTTTAAATGTGCTGCTTAGCCTATTCAAGGTTAGACAAGAGTGATTGGGTTTTTCAAGGCCACTGACTTTTGTAGTCAATACTAGCTAGGAGTGAAGAAAGTTCAAAACATAAAAAGAAGGATTAAAATCTTAAAATTGATGGGTTTGGTAGAAAAGAAAATTGGATCAATGAAAAACAAGGGGCTAGCTATAAGATTATCATACAATCCCTTGAAACTAAAAGCAAAATAAACCATGCCATTGATAACTAGCGATCAAGAGAATCTACTACTACAAGATAGAGGCCATAAAAAATGACCAAATAAATAGGAAAAACGATACCTATACAATCAGTTACAAGCAAATTAGTGATCAATGCTAGATTCTGCATAAAGAAAACACACAGATTAATCAAAAAACCCCACCCAAATTAAAAAAAAATCCAACAACAAACATGTTATCTACACTTCCAGTGACCCTCTTTTGCCAGTGACCCACATATTGCATTTAACAAATAGAGACAACCAGGAAAATCCCATCTCCCAAACAACATTCCAAGCCATAAAACCCTAAACTTAATATATGAAACCATCCTTCCTTCACGTTTTACATCCACTTTACTTGCCTTTATTAGATTCACTAATCTCATATCTTAAACATCATTTTCTTAATCTCTTAATTATTCTCTGTGTTAGTTACATATGTACTAAACTCAATCAAGAGTGATCATCTAACATTGGATGATTCATATCTAGTGATTATGTTTTAGGAAAATGATCCTCTTTTTGTAACATTGCTTTCAAAAGGACTAAAATAGAAATTGCATCTAGCAATTTTTGTATCATTAACGAATGAATAACATATGCATTTAAGTAAACAATGCATATTTTTATATGACTTTACTCATTTTAAAAAATATTTTTATTATATTAAAAATTAAAAATGACTTTTCTTATATTTATATTGAGTTATTTTAATATATTTAATAATTAAGTAAAAATTATCATATAGATTTATACATGTTCAATAATAAATTACATAATA
>JAOXYD010208004.1:0-20761 GCA_028565735.1 Pinacopodium congolense
TATTATATTAGTTATAATTCTTATTAGTAATTAATATTAAATATTAAATATGTATTTATTTATTTATTTATTATTAAATATTATATATCATTAATAATAAAATGAGATTAATAGTAAAAATGAAAACAAAAATAAAAAAGGCAGGCTTTATAGTTTTCATAAGATGTGAAAACAGGAAGAAATTAAAACTAAGGTAGAAATTAGAAATTCAACCAAATATATATATTTTTATATTAAACTTGAAAAAAAATAGAAAACATGTTGTATAATGATTTGTAGAAACAATTGGAGATATTATATATATATATATGATCACCAAAACCTATCTCCACATAAGTACCAGTTTGGTCGTCAACTAATTCACAAATGAAATAATTAGAGGCTCCCACGTGGAAGCCTCCACTATATCTCCCACTCAATAAAGAGGCATTAGGGACATAAATGCCTCTCCTTTTTTGTCATGAAGTGACAATTTAGCATACTAAAGTGTGAATTTGTAGGAAGACTCTAAAATTCTCTAAAAGACTCTTTACAAATCTAGAGTTAGGTAGCAAACTCTGTAATCCACAATTAGTGCCTTAATTAGTGGGGTAGTAGGTGGATTAAGTGATAGAACATTCTAGAGATTTACTGTAGCCGTTAGATCAAATAAATTATAGCCATCCATTGAACAGGTTGAGGATTATAAATAGGCTAGGGGTTTTATTTTTAAAGCATTTTATACACCTCTCAACTATAAAGTTCTCTTTATTATAAAGCTTTCTTTGTGTAATAAGAAGCATCCTCCAAGTTCTCTAAGTTTTTGTGAGTTTTTTTTCCATATTTCTCATTTTATATAATTTCTATCAAGTATTCGATAGAAGTACTCTTAAGAAATATTCATGAGAAGGATGAACTAGTATTCTAGTCAAGGAAGACGTTCTTAAGTTAAAGAGTTTGCTAGTGTCGTATGGTTTGTGAGTTTAAAAGTTCGAACCCGTGACAATTGGTATTAAAGTCAAGTTCTAACTATAAGGGTGACAAAGTCAACGTTGCAACCAAGTTGGTATTCAAGTGAAATTCAAAGTAAGTACTTAACTTATATTTGTTATTTTGCTTGAAAGATAGCTAATACAGGAAATAGCAAGACTACTACATTGAAAAACAAATCAAGTAATCCAACCAAGGGAGATCTAAATCAAGGGAATTCTTAGTGTACATCGATGACAGACTAGCAAGAGTAGAGCTTGCTATAACCAAGGATCAGGAGAAGTTCTAAAAGCACGAACTTTACATTGAAGAGCTCGAGAGTGGACATGAAGAGCTTTATGATGAGATGCAAGGTGCCTTAAATGAAACTCTCTTAAGATGTCTAGACCAAGTAGAGGCCTTGAAGGGAGTTATCCAATTTAAGATTGCAGTGATAAAAGAAGAGCTCGAGAAGGTTTTTAATGAGTTAATGGAAATTAAGGATGAGTAGACCCTCTATAAGAAGGCAGTTGCTCTAAAAGGAAGCACTGCCATTCTAATGATAGTCATCAATTCTTTGAGGATAGATTTTCCAAGTTTAAGATATTCAAAGGGGCAAGGAACATGAAGGAGGTGGACAATTTCCTATGAAGTTTGAAGAAACAATTCAAGACACTAAATATGGGGACATTAAAAAGGGAACTTGCATCATCAATATATGGAACGAGTTTAGGAGAAAACTCAAAAAGACATTCTATTCAAAGAATGTCGAAAAGGAGACGAGAGCTAAGTTAAGACGTCTCTCTCAAGATGGAAGCATTAAGAACTACATAAAGGAGTTTTTCTAAATAGTCTTAGAGATCTCAGACTACCCCATAAAGGAGGCATTCTTAGATATGGTCTCCAAAATTGGATAAAGATGAAAATACAATGTCATAGAGCCCAAGAATTAGCTATTAAAATTTCAATTATTAATCCCTCATTAAGTTTAAGAAGTACGACAAGCCTAAGTCTAACAAAAATAAGGGTGATAAGAAGATAAGTTAGGGAGACCATTAAGGTAAGGAGGGTTCACATAGGCATGACAAACATGGTAAGTTTAAGAAAGGCAAGAACACTCATAGAGATCAAGGTGAGAAAAATTTTACACCTAATTGTTTCTTTTGTTATAGGCCATATAGGGCTAGGGGTTACCTCAAGAAAAGCAAGCCCTCGGCTTTATCGAGAAAAGGGAATAAAGGAAACCCAAAGAAGTGAAAACGAGATCTCTATAACTCCTTAATGCCATCAAGAAGATGTAGGTGCCTAAGATTGAGAAGAGGGACCACTTATTATTTGAAATCAAGATTGGTGGAAAAGTGGTAAAAGAATTGGTAGATACTAAGGCTACCAACAACTTTATCCCAATAAATGAAGCTAAGCGATTGGGCATTAAGTATACTGAGGAGTAAGGGTGGATCAAAGCAGTTAATTTCAAGCCCAGGAGTGACTGAGGCTTTAAGGTATGCCTAGGTAATCGGTGTGGCTTTATTAACCTTTCAGTTATTTTATAAGATGATTATCTTATAATACTAGGCATGGAGTTCTTTGATAGCATGAAGGTGATATCAATCTCATTTTCCAATGACATGTGTATCTTGAAGGAAGGTAAGATGTGTATAGTGTCGTTATTAAGAGAGACCAACATCCCAACCAAATGTGTTTTAGCTATCTAACTTTTTGAAGGGATGCTACCTGACATGCCAAAACTTTCACCAAGGAGAAAGTTGAATCAGAAAGGCAAGATGGTACAAGACACGATACCTTCTGAGTTTGATGAAGCAAATGAGGTGACCAAAGGAGTTGATAAATGGAGACTCAAAGTTCTTGAAGAAACAAACTTTATGACATATAGCTATTTCCTCAACCGTTCAAAGACCACGTTCAAGCAAGTAAGTTGGAAAACTTTTATGGCATCATGTGACTTAGTAATGAAGCCAAAGCCTAAAGAAGCAAATTTGAAGGTAGATGCCTGAGGAATAAAGACAAGTTTGGGAGCCATCACAAGTCCAATAGTTCCTTTAGTTGATTCCTTAAAAAAAAAAAAGGAGCATTGCCCATAATCCACAAGTTCGAGAGAATTGACAAGTTGAAAGAGAACATGTCGATTTAGGTATAAAGGTTGGGACGTTGAATATTAAAGGCAAGTAATTGTTTGTACCAAGAAGGCAAAAGTTAAGAAAGAAGAACATGGAGTTGTGTAACGAGTATGCAAGAGTAAAGTAACAAGGGTGTTATTAAGTTTAGTGATGGAGAATGTCGAGGATAGTGCATTTGGGTATGAGATTTTGTAGGAAGACTCTAGAATTCTCTAGAGGACTCTCACAATTCTAGAGTTAGGTGGAAGACTTTTGGCTCCATAATTTAGTGGCGTGGTAAGTGAAGTAGGTGTTAGAACATTTTAGAGGTTCATTGTAGCTATTAGATTAAATAAATTCTAGCCATTTATTGAGGAGGCAGAGGATTATAAACAACTTAGGGGGTTTCATTTGTAAAGAGTCTCATATACCTCTCAATTGTAAAGTTATCTCCATTATAAAAATTTCTTTGCGTAATAAGAAAAATTCTCTAAGTTCTCCAAGTTTTGTGAGTTCTTTGCCATTTCTTATTTTATATAGCTTTCGCCAAGTTTTTAATATAAGTACTCTTAAAAATTACTCATAAGAAGACTAAATTAGAAATTTAACCAAGGAAGGTGTTGCTAAGTTAAGAAATTTACTAGTGTAGCATAGTTCATAAGGTTGAAAGTCCGACCTCGTGACACTTTATACTAAAAGAGAGGGCATAAACAATTACCACCTAAGAACAAAAGTACTTGTAAACATGGTTTAAGAGTGATGCAATTACTTTAATAGAGGCAGGAAACTATGTTCAGGAAATGACACTATTGGCCTAGTGGAGTGAAGCAACTTATTTTTCTCATAAACACATCCCGTAACTTCTACTTCAACTTCTTTATAATTTGTCGTTTTGTCTATTTAAAAAATATAACAACTATTTGAATAATGTTGTCCAACCCAACCATAAACATAGTAGTCTCTTTTTTTTACTCAAATATAGTAGTATCTCCTTATTTGCACATGTGTACACAACCTATCACTTTATAACAGCTGTCCTCATATTGACATGTAACAACATGCGATTATATAGATAATCATTAATCTTCCACCTACAAAATTGGTTAGTACTATACATTTAAATTCAATCACAATAACATAAAGTTGGTGAGATTAAAATTGTTTTTTAATTACATATTTACATTATTTACACAATTATAAGAGCTTATAAAAATATTGTACACTATTAGTTTACTTTGAATAGTCGTGCTTTCAATAAATTAAAATTTTACATTGTGAGGATCACGGATCACTCACATATTGACCACATATGCCATGTAGAGTTCATCACCATAGACTTGCATAAAATTATGTGTTAGAACAAACCTTCAAATGCCATTGCATCATTAACAAATACTAGATATATCAGTGATAGACAATCTTACAGCAAATACTTTCGTGTCTTAATTAGGTAAAGTTTGGCCATCCTAAAACTCCCATTTAAGCAAGTGTAAAAACTCCATAACTGTGACTGCATAACAAATTACCAGGAGATGTTTATTTCTATAATAAATTATAACTTAAAGAACTACTTACCTTCTTTGGTGTGAATCATTTTCTAAGACTATTGTAAACTTCCAAATACTATACTTTTCCCTCTACATCTAAGGGAAACAGTGAATCAAACAAATGTATCTGCTCCCCCATTCACATTTGGAATAACTAGAAGTGAACAAAAGAGGAGGTTAGTTATGTAAGGGTGCAATGAGTATTAATACATAATTAATTATTAACCAAATTACAACAAAAATATTACCATAATATCTTTAAAACTACTCACGTCACCCTTTGACTCTTCATGATATTAATTATTGATGTTTTTCTTTAAAATTTAAGATATAAAGAGTCCAATACCCCCTAAATAGAGAAGATTAGAATATCTTCCATAACATAAGCTTCCATTAATATTTTATTTGCCCAAAACATCCTTAAATAATGACAAACATTAAAGTGATGGCAAGAAACACACAACTAGGTCGCATCTTAATATATTGTATCCCACATGCTCAGGAAGAAAATTAACTTTCATCTCTTTAGGGTTCAATCATATTGATCCTATTTGGTGCTTCAATCTCCTCCTCCAGGTTGAAAAACTCTCCACTTTGCTTGCAATTCAATTATAAAATATTTGACTATCAATTACTAAACACATTTACCATGCCTGACATCAAATACAAACTTGTACTCTTTACTACCTTAACATATGGAAATAAGTATATGGTTGAGTATTTTGGAAATTCACTGTATCGTATACATAGGTCAATTTGCAAGTGACAACCATAATGCAAGTCTAATCAAATTGAATATACATAAATAACTCAGTATAGTTATTCATTTTATCATATGTCAAAATTAAATACAGTTACATACATCGATAAATGAATTTTTTCAAACACATCACCATATCTAAAATCTCCAATACAAAAAACTTGATGTTGCACATTTAAAGCAAATAAGAATATTGTCATTTGACATCGCTTGTTTCTCATAAAATTACCTATCACAAACCAATTTGAAATAGCAATTGGCACTCATTAACCTCCTCCACTTATGGCAACTTGTAGATGAGGCTTTCTTCTCCACCATATATAATTTTCAGTAGCCCAATTGTAGAGTTTCTTATCATCCCATGCAAAATGTTTGTTTATTCTCTCACAATTAGGATTGCTTATAAACTCTATATAATTATGCGAAAGAAATAAGATTGGCAGATATTGACATTGGATTTGATGGCTGTATAAGATATAGGCAATGCAAAATTATTCCTTAGAGTTAAGGATGGCAACAAGTCAGGCCAAGTACAAGCCTTATGGCCTACCTAGTTTAAAGCCCAATCAAGAGTTAGGAAAAGGAGCCTAACCTTGAACTAAATCAAGAAAG
Organism: Pinacopodium congolense; assembly: GCA_028565735.1. Lineage (NCBI taxonomy): Eukaryota > Viridiplantae > Streptophyta > Magnoliopsida > Malpighiales > Erythroxylaceae > Pinacopodium > Pinacopodium congolense. The sequence goes on from JAOXYD010208004.1 coordinate 5,985, forward strand.
CTCAGACAATAATAATAAGGATAACAAGTCAGGTTAAGCTCAAGTATCCTTAACCTTAAAGCTTGGTTCAAGCCTAATTTTTTCAATTAAGCCTACTTTAAGTTACGTCTAAAAGAGTCTTTGCCTTTTTGCCAAGCCTACTTATGGTTTCAATGGGTGCAGATGGTTTTGGCATCAGGATGACTATTGGTTTGTTTTTCATACTTAGACATAACAATTTTTACTACGATACTTCTTTACGTGTGATATTGTCTATATGTACATATAACATTCCTAATTAAGGTTTCATTATGGGCCTAGGTTAATTTTTATCCCAATTCATTTCTTATAACCCTAGCTTAAAAAAAGAATAAGAATAAACACTCAAGTCTTCCCTTGATCCTCATTATCACTCATACAATCAACTTTAGTCTCAATCCAAATAATGTGATCATTTATTTATGCCTCTTTTTCCAATCTTTCAATAGGAGAATTTGCCATAGTAGCCAATTTCCAGAAAACTTTTAAACTTTCCTCAACATTGGGATTTAATTTAAAGTGATATTAGGATATCCTTTCATAGACCTATAATTAGGACTGGATAGGATTTTGAAATTTTTTTAGGAGTTCAACATATATGTAAAATGTGGCGAGATAATTGATGTAAGGAAGATATTCAATAAAACGCTAGAATGAAATATGGTTCTTTAGAGTGATATAATTTATGGCTATACTTAAATGAGTGAATAAAATGTGGTTTTAAGGTTTCTCATCATTAGTTCTACTATTTTGCTAGATTTGGATGTATAGCTTATGGTCCATATATGTGTTCTTTTTGGTATTAGCTTTTCATTCTCCATTAAATTCTTGTTTCCAATGTTAAGATCTCTCATTAAAGCCTTAGAGACTTGTCAATAACCAACAAGGAAGCCCCATATCTGTGACTCCTCCACTAGAATTGAACCACTTGGAATATGTTAAGAGAAGGAAAATTATAGAGGATACATACTACTCTCAGTTGCTTTATAGAGAAGATTCTTTGAAAAGCACATTTATACGTTTCTTGAAAAGAATGAGATATGGCAGATATTTCTAAGACAACACAAAGAGATTTGTGGTTTAATTATTTAGAAAATGTAAAAGATAAAAAGGATAATGAAATTTCTCATCAATTGTACACTGAACTTGGAAATTGGAATTTCTTAGAGTTAGAGAACATATATAGTTATCTGAAGAAAATTTTATAACTAGAAGTTTATGACATTTTCTTTGTTAATCCCTATAGAGTAGTAGAATGAAATTGATGCTTTACTTGAACTATAAAATGTTATGAAGTTAAACAATCTTAGATATAAAAAGACTTTCGAAAGAAGAATCTTGATCTTAGGTCTCTTGTTATCCTAACTGAAGGAGTAGTCATCATTTTCTACACCCAATGTATGATCATTCAATTCTAAGGTGTCATGATGGAGTGAAGGATTGACAATCTATATTTTGTATTTGAGTTCATTTGTTGTGGATTCCACGTAAGTGGTAATTAGAGTGTATTAATATATATATATGAAATATTTTGTAGATGTTACAATTATTTGATACTACATGGCTTCTATGATAAAATGTTTGCCTATAAGTAGTTAATTGAGATGTACCCTTCATATGATTTTTTGTATATTATGTGTTTAATATGAATTTGTGTGCAATTTGAAATGTGAGATTTTGAGAAAAGCATAAAATTATAATTATTGAATATTATGTGAAATTTCTTAATGACTTGATGTGAATAAAAAATTTTAAACTTAAGACCATATGTCATGATGGTAATGACTGTAATTACATGTTTATATAATGTGTTGTCATTTTATATGAAACGAGCATAGCGTTGACATAGGGTATGAGTTATATATGATTACTAGTAAATAAAAATATAATGGTAACTTTATGAATGACTTTATGAGTTGTGTGTAGAGTGAACTATGATTGACTAAGAAAGGAAAATTAGAGTATTAGTTACTTGCCTCAGACAGAGTATATTAAATGGTGATTAATATATTATATAAGGATATGATTGATTGCTAGGCACTTGTCCTTGTGATAAGTGCTAGGGTATTTCAACAGTAAGGATATCTTGTGTGATATTTGTTTAACGCCTGCTCTTAGGACAAGTACCAAGATATTTTAAAAGTGGGGATATCCTATATGTTATGCACTCTATACTTGTCATTGATACAAGTGCCAGGATACTTTAAAAAGTGAAAAATATCTTGTGCATTTTTTTGATGAGATATTTTCAATGAGATTAATTAGCAGAAATTGAGTATAACTTTGCTAGTTGAACAGGGCCCATCATTTGAAAAATGGAATCAACTTGTGATATGTAATAAGAAACTGCCTATAATTGATGCGACGTGATGTGATGAATGATTGAGCATTTTTGCAATACAAAAATTTTTATAATAAGGCATATAACTGTTGTGTTATGTAATATGATGGTTAAATCAACTAGCTTGGTGGTTATTATGTTCTATTTTGAACTTTCAATGTTCTCACATAATCCTATTTGTTTATATATATGTTGTATAACGGGTACATTCTAATTACTCTTATTGAATTTGTGGCTCATGCTTTGCCATTTAACTTTTTTAAAGATATTTTATAGTGTTTGATTCTTCCCAATACTTAAGTCTTGCCTCATTGAACAAATTAGGTAGGTTAGTTGATTGCAAAATGTCTCTAGGATAGTATTGATTTTTTCAAAATTCTTTTCTTTTAATATATGATTGAATTGGACATTATTTATTGCATGATTTATTTAGATTTATTGTTATTAAGATTCATCTGAATGATTTAATGTGTGACCTTATTATTAAATTCTTTTAAGGTTATCGTTTGTGGATTTACGAAAGTGTAAGGGAATGAATAGATATGACTGATTTAATTGTGAATTAGGATTTTACTTTGATTTGGAAATTGAATTATTAAATTAAGGTATGATATGAGTTAGAAATCAATGAGAATTTGGAATTGAGAAATTTTAATTGGAGGGTGTTACAATATATATATATATATATATATGTGTGTGAGTGTGTGTTCTTGTATTCCTTTTTTTAATTCCCACTTGACTACTTGAATATCATAGTGTATTCTTTCAATTTACTAACTTTAATTTCTATTGAGACAATGAGAAAATTTACTCAATTAGGACCCCTTTGGTTCATTTTTTTCTTTTTATTTTCTATTTTTATTTTTGCGTATTTTCATTAATTTTTATTTGTTTTTTTATTTCTTTGATTTTTTTCAATTTTTGTGTTGTATTTGTGTATTTTTTTTCAATTTCTATGTTTTTTTTCAAACAATAGAAATAAAAGTCCAAAACTCAAAACCTAAATTCCTATCAAACAACTCCCTTAACTTATTAATCACCATTTTCACATCTCCCTTGTAAATACATCTAAGGAAACCTTTCAAAAATTGTACCTTTATGCTTCAGCCTTTTAAGCATTTGCAACTTACATTATTCAAATTCATTCTTTGTCATTTCATTATGAAACTAATAGAAAATATAACACCCAGTACTGGTATGGAACATAAAATGGATAGGTTCTAATGTACACCTATAACTTCACCCTCCTCTTGATTTACTGTTATGCAAACTTACGAATCCTTCACCACTACATTCATTAGATGCTCTAATTCCTTTATCTCATCATTGCTTATTGTACAACTTAAACCTCTCTCATACTTAAATGTAGTCCTTCTTCTTTTTAATTTTTTTATATATTCACTAGCATCAACAAAATTGTTGTTTCAATTCCTCAAAAATTTTAACCCACTGGTCTTTACCAAAAATAATGTTTGCATCTTACAACTCTTGAAATGACATTACTATAAACCAAAGGGAAATAACAAAAAGCATCTCCTTACCTCCAGTTATAGCACTTACTTCACTTTCTTCTTATAATCTTTTCACTTCCATTGGAATTTTAATTGGATGACAGTCTTGATTTATTGGATGAATCATGAAAAGTGACCACATTCATAACTTATGGCTTCTTAGTTTCAATGTGAAGTAAGCCAATTTTGTTGCCTTGATCCTATCAACACCTTTTACTCCACACAAGAAGAATAAACTTAAACTATGATCAAAGATACTACTTGTGAATTAGAACCTAATGTGGACACATTCGTGGATGCCATTAATTATGGATGAACTCCATTTCTATTATCCTCATTGTCTACTCTATTCTCTAGTATTGAAGCATGCTTCCTCCACTATTTACACAATGCAATTGCCTTAACCAATATTTCTCAAAGTAGAAAAATTGTAATTAACTCTTATTCCCATAAATTATTAAAATTTAGTGAGATGGTCTAGATGCTTTTGCAATTAAGATAAACCTCCCTTACCTGTAGGGAAAACAAGAAACCATCAATGTTTACATTCTTACCATTCCCACTTTATTTTAAAACTTCTTCAATGGTATATCATTATCTCCTTACATAGAAACATTCATCCTCATCCGATTCTTCCCGAACATAAAAAGCCATATTTAATCTGACGAGTGTACCTTTTCCCAGTAATCATTCCTAATCAGAAAAACATTTTATTGAGATTCTAATGTTACCATTTGGAACTTCTAATATTGAAACCATGTCCATTGCTTTCACTCTTTTCTCGATTCCATTTGAAAGCAATAACTCCCTTCTAAATAGATCGAATAGATTAGCCATCAACATACACAATTCATAACCCAACTTTCTAACCAACAAATCCAATAATCTGGTAAAAATAGCGCCCTAAAGCGCATTTATATAGTTTTGAGGTTGGATTTTAATGTACTTTATAGTATGAAATATACATGCCAGATCACACAACACATTAGGGAAGAACCTTCTCTCAACACAAAACATCATAAATGATGATAGTTTCAAACTTATGTTACACTAAGTCTAAATGTATTTAAAAACAATACCTAGGCCCTTCATTGGTTCCTTGGTGTTTGTGACTCCCCCTTCTATATTGTAGAAAATTTAATAATCTCTATCCTTATTTGCACTCTTTTCTTAAACATTTTTGCTCACACCCTGATGATTTTTGTTGTACCCTATTCAAAATTAAACTAAAACATTAGTGTACATTCAAAATGTTCTGAATTTTCATTTCATCACTTACTACTAATAAATATAAGATAAGAGATTATATTATTAGAAAATTACATTTCTTAGCCCTAAACGATTTTAATCACTTGTAATCTGATCCTTAAATTGACTTCCATAAGTAAAATAGTATCGACACATTTAATAAAGAGAGTGACTTGGAAGTCCCCTCTTAGGGTCACAAGGAGCAAATTCCAATTTTATTTCTCTACAACTCTAAAATCTTCCACTTAAATTCTAAAATCTTAAATTGTAAACCCTGAAATCCTAAATAATAAAACACTAAAATTCTAAATCCTAGAACATTAAAATCTTAAATCTTAAAACCTTAAACTCTAAATCCTAAAATTATAAATAATAAACTATAAACTGTACATTCTAAAGCAACATAAGGTTAATGTTTTAAATCTGAAAATGGACAATAGAAATAATCTTTCTATTGTAAAATTATCATTTGACCTCTAGTAGGGCAACAAAGGGCCACCTACTGGAGCCGTGTAGTTTTTCCATTTAATAAAATATCCACAACATCCTTTCTTATATCAAAATTAATTGATATAGATAGATTAACCCTTTAGTAATTTGAAAAACAAACTTACATGAACAAATCATAGACCATTATACGTTGTTTATAGCGTAATGTTTTTGGTATGTCCAAGAAATTTTTTTGGTTGGTGTCATTTCATGCAACTACAAAACAATATGGGAATAGACTCGGATAAAATAGCCAACAAATGGCACCCTACCTTGTCATACTCCCTGTCCAGATTTTATTTTAAAAAATTGCATAATTCTTAAATGAATCACTAGCGCTTTATATCTCGACAGTAAATGCTATGAAAATGTGAGGTTCAAGACTCAACATTTACAAAGCTATCATCTTATAGAACCTAACATGACTATTTTGTGTTACAATACGAAATTAGGGCAAGTTCGGTAGAAGAATAAAAGTAAAGGCGTATTTTGGTCATTCCAAATTAAGTCGGGGGTAATTCTAGACTTTATAAATTAAGCGGGTGACGGCCTAATTTGGTTATTTTAAGATTTATAATTAATCGACAACTGTAACGTCATTAATGAATTTTTTCTACTCCAAAAATATTTGAAAGTTAAGGAATCGTTTGGTATTGCTGTGAGTTGTAATTTTTAATTGTTGTTTTGATATATTTATATTGATTTTTGTGTTTTGTCCTCACTTTTTGTATTATATTAATATATTATCTTTATTAATTTTTGTGTTAAAAATCAAAATAAAAAACTCTAACTATACCAAACAAGCTAAGAGAGCCTCTTTATACAATTAAGTTGTAAAGATAACTGTCCCATTGTGTTGTGGCTGTTTGACCAGCAGCCCTGGGATCCATCTCTTGATCAGTTACTATAGATCTAAGAAATGATTCTCAATAAACAGGGAGTGTATTCAAATCTCTCCCATGACTAGATTAATTAGTCTTTTGCAAAGATTGCCCTGAATTGATAGTCGATCTAATTTTTATCCAAATATAAGGACTTGTTTTATTCGGTTTTTTGTTTTGATTTTTAATTTTTATTTTTTAATATAAAAATAGAAAAAATAATGTTAAAACTAATAAAAATAATACATTAATATAATACAAAAATTTTAAAAATAGTATAATAATTAAAAAAATATTTTAAAAATTAATATAAAAATACAAAAATAACAACTAAAATTAAAAATTAAATCAAACCACCCTAAAAAAAATCTCAATTGTTGTATGGTCAATTGCGATAAATATATCTTCATTTGACCTTTTCCTTCTGCGTGTGAAAAGGGTTGTCACCACTTTTTTAGTGTACTAAACCTCAGTTTAGGCTCTGGTGGTCAAACAACCAAGTGACATCTGATAGTCACGTTGTGATCATTCAATTAATATAAATTAATCCGTGGTATTGTATCGTGTCCTTATGATCAAATGGCATGAAACACTCTTCCCTATGTAGCCGGCAATAAAAACTCCAACAATGCATCGATAATTACAAGGACCTTATTTTATCTTTCCTGTCATTGAGTACTTAAAACAGGAAATTGTTATGCTTATCCATTCCAAATTGATGGAAATAACCATGTCTATTTAATTAAGCGTATATCACGAGGAAAATGATTCCTTTACACATAATTATCAGTTAAGACAAGACACGAAAGAGATGATTAGAAGAAATATTAAGGTGGCTATTGTGACGCCTAACGGAAGTAGAAGCAACCAGAATGGAAGTGGTGGTAATGGTGATAGTATCGAAGGAAGAATCAACAAGCATGCAGTTTCAAATATAAGCATAATCAATGACTTTAAGCTGAAGCAGTGTTCAAGCGTTTTTTTTTTTTTTTTTGAGAAAATAGTCTGTTGACGGATTTTTGATAGAAAAACAGCGTGTAGATATAGTTACGATATACTTTTAATAAGAAAATAATCCGTTCTAAATTTTAATTCACAACAATAAAAAAAGTCAACATCGAAAAGATTAAAAAGTAATATAGCCATAAATGATTAAAAGATTTTTTATATTATTGTTGATTTGAGTTTTTAATTTTTGTTTTTTTGTGTGTTTTATATTATTTTTTTCGATTTTTGTACTGTATTAATATATTTTGTGTGTGTATATTTATACTATTTTTTTATTTATGTGTTTAAAATAATAGAAACTAAAAATTAAAATCATAAGTAAAACCAAACACAGCCTTAGTTAACGTAAGTCTGTTTTTGATACTTTTTAACTTCAAATTTCGAAAATTAATAGGCTACACTTTCATAATTTATATTTTTATTTGAGCTATTTGCATATGGCTACCAGTAAGATCAACCAAATAACATTCTTCCACGAAACTAATTACTCACATTTTGTATGCCTATTGAGTATTGACAGGAACAATTAGATAGCATTTATCTGTGATGCTAATTAGTCACATTTTGTATGCCTATATGAATCAACAAACATTGAGAAAATAAAAATAAAAAATCTAAGAAAGGTAGTGTTCGCTGGATTGAGCATGAGAAGGATTGCTTCTAAGATCATTATCTCTTGCTATATCTGATATGGCAGACTATTTTAGTTATTTGTCTAACTTTCAGTGCTTTGTACCTATAGAGCATGAAAATGCTTGCTTCAGACAGAAGTTCAATTCTGGAGATGATTACTCAGGGGCTGTTTGAAATCCATTTTGATTTCAGTTTTGGTTTTTAGATTTTTTAAATACAAAAATCTATAAAGAACATCATAAAAATAAAAAAAAATACATTAATACAATACAAAAATCGAGACAGATAACACAAAAATTTATAAAAATATATAAAATTCAATACAAAAATATAACAAGTACAACTAAAAATCACAATAAAAAATTCAATCAAACAACTCTTCAGTAAACTGCTCCGTACCTTGAAATGTACGATGTGGCCTCAAGATTTAAAATATGGGATGAATAAGAAGATCCCCTTTCCCAAGGGAATGCAACATTGGAGCTCTCAGAAAAGTGGAGTTCAACGTGGCAGTGGTTTAGGCCTAAGGAATTCTTTATCTGCGATTTTACTGTACATTTGATTTTCTTCTCGATGTATCAAGTGCACTTGATCAATTTGATCATGATACTAGACAAAAGTTTCCATCAAAAGAATAAAATGATGTGGGAAAGAGAAGGCACAAGTATTTCCATAACAAACACAGATTGTTTAGTAGCCATAATCGTGCCATTGGGTGAACAATGGATGGTACCACCAAGCAAAGAAAGTAAACATCATACTTCAACAGAGATTCAATAACTACTCGTAAAACTGGATGTGCTACTGTAACAACTGTAGCAACTTCCAATAACAGTCACAACATACACATATATATGCCAAATGAAGATAACAACTTCTGCAATTAAGGTTTGGATGGAAAGCCACTGAAATAGAAACCTCATTTAAGAACCCCAATTATATATTATTCTGTCGAAGCCTCTGAAAATTAACAGACCATAAGCTCTGGAATAAATGACTTGTCCTGAAATTGTTCTCTACTCCTGCAGTTGAAGTAGGAAAATTGAACTTTTAAGCAAAGTTTCAGAAGAAATTAGAAAAGAGATAAATTAGCCATAATCACGATAATATTAAAGAAATTAACAATTAAACTTTCATAAAGCAATTGGATTAATCAAGCGAGTTGACATGAGCAAATTAACCAGAAGATTGAGTTGATAGGCTATCAAAAATCAAGACAAAGTGCAGCAGTGATTTGAGAAAATTGCAGGTAGACTGCATTCAGAACCTATAGACCAACACTAATAGCTTGAAGTTTACAAACATTCGAAAGTGAAAGTAAACAGTTATAATTTAAGGTTTTACATCTGAGTAATGATTACCAGAGTTCCTAACAAAGACTGAACAACCACATATTCTTCATGATGTTTTCGCACAAGGAGACAACACAAACAGGAAAAACCACGGTTATCAAACATTAACAGGGTTAAGATACCTCATCATCATCGTCGTCGTCATCACCATCCTCTTTGTTCTTCTTGAGACGGGTTGTACCACCTTCTTTGCTGATAGGCAGCTTCATTGCTCCAAAAGGTGTATCCACATCAATGTGTCCTTTCATAGTGTAACCAGTTCCTCTTCCTCTAATCATGTCCCACAAAGCCGAACCACATTCCTTTGGCCTAAAGGTAACAGGGATATCAAGATAAGTAATTCCATTCTTATCAATTTTGGTAGACTTCGTCAGTTCTGCAGCTCCTATGCTCACATCAGACAGCCAAATCTCATATTCCAATGCATTAAGACCCAAGTCAAAGTCATTCTTATTTTCTAACTTCAAATGAAGTACCGCAACAGTTTCCTCAAAAGAGAACTTCTCAAACTTTATCTTCTCAAGATCAACATCAGGCTTGTAAGGGACTGGGATCTCTCCAGTTTTCTCAAGGGGTATAGTTATTCTCCCAAAAACAGGAACGTCTACGATAAGGTCAACCTTAATCCTGTAAGGTATAATACTTCCAGGCTTAATATCATCATACGTGTTCTTAATGTCACCATAGATCAATGTAACTGGGATTTTAACAGTCTCCTCACCATGCGCATGGATAGTTCCAGCATCTGGGATCAACCCAGAAACCAGTTTTCTTCCATCACTCTCAATGAGGTAGTTGATATCAATAAGAGGGATAGGAATGGGGTTTGGGTTCTTGATAAGCACGTCAACAACTATGTCAGCCCTCTCAAGATTAATTTTAGGGAGGTGAATCCCAGTAACATCTGCTGTTGGCTTCCCAAACCCAATAACTTCTTCAATCTTTTCACCAATATCATGAATAAAGTCCTTTACCTTATCCATAAATCCACCCTTTTCTTCATCTTTATCATCGTGCTTGCACTCTTTGTCCTTGACCTGTCTATCTACTATTTCTGGCTTATCCGAAGATGCCATAACTGGTATAGAAACAATAGCAAAGTAACGAAACTAAGATCCTAACAAGCAAATAAATGAATAGAAAGCAGAAAATGGAGTCATAATCCGGTGGTAAAAAGGATAACGACAGATGAAAATGAAGACTAAAAAATGAAAAGGATCATCATATGATCCAATGCACACTACTTTTGCAAATAAATAGAAAAAGACGATCCGCGTTCAGATCTCTGAATGATCTGACACTAAACTGAGCCAACAAGTTTTTTTAAAATGCAGTTAAGCCACAAACTTGAACAAGATCACTTCAAATCATCAGTTACGTAAGTAAAATAATCAGTAGAAAGAGACAATCAGAAAATAAATCAAATATATACTTATTGGACATAGTTGATAGAATCGGAACGAAGTTTACCTGGTACTGAAGATCGAAACTTTCGCTTGTGGGGCAAAGAAGAGACAGAGAGTAGTGGAAAGTGGGAAGAAAACACCGTAATTGTCGGATTTCTCAGACATAGACTAGACTAATGGCGGGTTATTTATATTAAGTTAAAAATCTTAAATTTTTATTTAGTTAATTACATTATTCATCATTAGTAAATGTACACCTTACACTCCTACAAACTTATTAAATGTAGATTTATTGTAATTCCGTTGGCCGAGTATCTCCTTACACTGACTAGTCACAGAAATTTTATTACTTCTTTTTTTGGGTTCTATTATCCCATTTTTGATAGATCCTCGCAATTTAAATCATTTCAAATACCTTATAATTTAACCATTTAATAATTTATTAATATATTTTAATATTTATTTTGGAATATCTCAGTTGACTTCAAATATATATATATATATGTTTTTATGTTTTTCATTATAACATTACTGGCAATAAAAATTAATGATGTTCAAATGTACTTCGTCATCGTGTTCATAATATTTTTTATCATCATACAAAAAATTATAAAAATAATTTACTGTTAGATATTTTTTTTTACTTTATAATAATTTTATAATTTTAAATATTTAAAAATCGATAGAAATAACTTTTTGTTTAATATTTTAAAATTTTTTAAGTACATTGAATTATTTTTAACACTTATACAAAAGTTTATATTAAAATTTCTAAGTATTGAACTGTTAGAGGAGAAATAATAATTCAATACAATTAAATTTTATCACCAATTATGATCTATAGATTTTTTTTTTTCATAGATTGCTATACTAATGCTATAAAATAAAATTTAAAATATATTAATATTTTATTCATAATTTAAGATTCATGTTACAAAATCAAAGAAGGCAATTATGGGTATTAAAATTTTATCACTTGAAATGGACAAACACAATAATCATTATTACCTCATTACATATTTTAAATTAATCACGAAATTATTTGAAATTTAAAGATGCTAAGGCTAGTCAATAGACAATAAAGTACTATTTTGCAGTCTCTTACTACTTATTTTGTTGCTTTGGAATAGGTCTAGTTCTCCTCAACTAAATAAATATATAAGAAAATTAAATTTAAATCTTGACATCAGTAATAATTAATATAAAATATTATAAATTTAAAATTTTAGAAATATCATATAATATTAAATTTTAATAATTAAAATGACATTTTTGTCATTTTAAGATTTTATGTTTTATTATATTAGCGACGTTTAAATTTAAATTTAAATTATATTGATTATATATGCATATATATATATATATATGTATACATTAACAATATTGTCTCAATTATTACCTTAACAAGTTAAATATACTAGAATCTCTTAAAATGGTTTAATCATTTTTCATTTCTTTCTTTATATTTTCAAAACTATCATTCACCTTTATGTTATTGTTTAACTATCACAAAACTCCTTTTTTTATCATATTCTATTATGATATGTTTGGTTTAAAGGCTGGGATAGATAAGGAATAGAATAGTTATTCTTAGGAATAGAAAAGATGAGGAATATGATGGAACATGTATTATTTTATTTGGTTTACTACTAAAGAATTTCTATACCAGTGTTGGGTTAGAAAATATAAACTAGGAATGACAAAGAAATAACAAACAAAAAGACCAAAATATCCTTATTATTATTATTATTATTATTAATTTTCTACTTATTATTATTAATTTTATTAATTTAGTATATTATATTATTATTATTATTATTCCTAATTTTAATATTATTAATATTATCGTGTACATGAGTGTAAAATAGCTTGTACGAACAAATATTTCATTATATAATAAGCCTTTCATATCTTGGTATATTTTCATTTTCAATCATGAATTTAATTATATTTTAACCTTCATATAACTATATTGTTAGTTGTACATGATTATAGTAAACTTTGTATAAAGTGTTAGTATAATATCTATTGACTGATCGTATATTTTCAATACTATGGTCTTTAATTATGTTTCAATTTATGGTCTGTCCTACTTATACTAGTTGTATGGAACATTATGAATGCATGGTTTTTGTCACCCTTTGAAGTATATTATGTATTATGGCATCTTATGTTTTCAACTGAGTGGTATTTTATTCTGTAATAATTCGTGGCATACTATAAACAAAGTTTAGGTACATCTTGTATATGGCTATATATATTTGTATACATTGTCATTTTTAATCATAAATTTATTTATAGTTTTCCATCTATATAATTGTAGTGGATTTTATACACACTTATTGAGTTTTTTTGTACTGAATATTAGTTTGTTATATATTACGATGTTATATGTTTTTTTATAATATGGTCCTTAATTACATTTCAAGTGGTGGTATGATCTTTATACAATGGTTTTATAGATTGTATAAATTCATGATATGGTTTTTATTTAGTGATAATATATTAAGTGTTCAGGCAAGTGATGGTATAATATGTATATAGTGATTCTACAGAATGCACAAATTCATGGTATGGTTTTCGTTTAATGATATTATATTAAGTGTTCAGACATATAATAAATATTACATGTTAGTATATAGTGTGGCATAACTTTATATATATCATACTCTAACCATATACGATTTGTATGATCATAATGTGCAGGGTCTGGCACCATAGAATTGTAATTGTGATGTTTTGGCTAGGCACTGCTAGTAGTCTAATTGTTTTGTGGTCGATGCATTTGTGATGTTCCACCTCGAGATATCAATGCAATGATGAAAAAAAATGCAATGAAACTCCGCCTTTTAGAACCTCCTCTATTAAAGTTTAGCTTATTTTGAGTTAATGACAATGATGAATTATATCAATTTTATAGTCATTATCTCTATTAAATAAACTTTTTAAATATGTATAACATTAAGTAGTGTTAGAAGAAGCATTCTAGCTAAGAATATGTATATGATGCATTAAGTCTTAGACAAAGTACAAAAATATGGGTAGATACAATATATGTAACATGAGAAATGCATATAAGAATTATGTTGAAACTTTACTGTGTATTCCTACTGTATATTAAATTCGTTACACGGAATTAAAACAAATTATAAGACTAGAGGTGAAATGGCATCTTCATAATTACTGAGGTTCCCTAAGAATGTCTAATGGTCGAAACATATGAAGCTTATGTTTCCACTTCCTTGAAAACTTATATAAGTCATTGTCTCCTATTCGAAGCAAACCTTTGAAGTCAAAAAAATGACGTCCCTTTATCGTATCAATTTTTAAAATTAAAATCCTCATCCTATAACATTTGTCATTAAAGTTGTTTGAATGTCTTTTTCTTTAATAACTTCTATCCTAACATTAGTTAACAAATCCCTAAAAATTAAGATTCAAAATACTTATTTGTAGTTAGTATCATTTAGTCTAAGAAATAAGGGGTACCAGTCATTTTGTAAGAGAAATATTGGTGAGATTGAATTGAATAACCTTACCTATTTGACTATATAATTAATCAGTAGCCTAGAAGCAATAACTAACTTCAAGAACTATCACTCGCGGGTAGTGGAATATATTTCGATGATCATAAGTACAAGGTCTTTGACAAATGGTAAGTGAGTTTTGGTTTGGGTTAAAAATTATTTTGCCTAATGTCTAAGTTACTATTTAGTACTTATACAAGAAATAGAATCCCAATGTTTGGTTTTGCCTCCTATTTTTTAGGAGTTTAAACTTTTTCCATTATACATTATAGCTTCTTGATGTTAGTGTTTTTGTGTTTCCCTCATTATTTTTCTCATGTTGTTGGGAAGCCTAAATAAGATTTTAATAATCAGATCATTATT
>JAOXYD010208023.1:0-20758 GCA_028565735.1 Pinacopodium congolense
CTAATATTAAAATTAAGAATAATAATAATAATAATAATAATATTTAATATAATTAATAAAATTAATAATAATAATAATAAATAGAAAATTAATAAAATATTAAAATTAATAATAATAAAAATAAGAAAATTAATAATAATAATAATAAAAATATTTTGATCTTTTTATTTATTATTTTTTTATCATTCTAAATTTATATTTTTAAATCAAATATTGGCATAAAAGTTCTAATGCTATCACATTATTACCTAGTAGTAAAACAACGTACATGTACACGTCTTTTGAGACGGGACTTAGATCAATTAATTAATAAAGAGTCACCAACCAATTTTTTTTATGAAACTATTAAAGATAAAGTAATCTTTTGAAGTCATTAAAACTTTGGGAAACATGGTTGTATCAATGTTGTTATTCATGATAGGGGTGGCAATAGCTGAAGGGCGTGCACTTAAAAAAGAAGATGCAGTTACTCTCAAGCGTGCAGTTTTGGCAATAACTAGCGTTTCTGCTGTTAGATTTTTTATTAGATGGCCATGTAATCTTGTTAGTTTAAATCCAACTGAGAGAACCCAAATTAGTGGTTATTGAGTGTTTAAGGATTTTGGACTCAAAGGGATTCAAAGACTCTTTTCTGCTCCCTTTTAAATATAATAAAAACGAAAGTTTTCTAACAATACAGAAAACATTTATAAAAACGTTGTTCAACCATCAGAGACAATATAAAGGAAACAAAGGTAAAGAAGGAATCAATCAAGATTAATAAAAATCATAGAACAAGATATGAGTTTATTGAATGTCTTTGATGTTTATTGGAGTGTCCACAGTGTAAAATTAAATAGTCATAATTTTAATTTGACTAAAATTTTGGAATTTATCATATATTAACCAAAAGCTTTTCTGAATATGACGACATGATCAATGCAGTTTATTCAATTGCACTATTTTATGTTAAAATTCACCTTTTTAACTATTTAAAAATTTATTTGTCTTTTTAATAATTTTTTATTTAAGAATATTTGGTTTTTTGCACTATTCATTAATAATTGTATTAGAATCATGGTTTTAAATTTTGTATTGATATCAATTGGTACCAGTATTACCAGTGTGAATCTGGTACGAAATTCTTTAATTTTATATTAGATTCAAATACCGGGTCAATACTGGCCGGTACTAAAAAATATATTATAAATTTTTTAAAAAATTTTGTATTTTGACCTTTTTAATTTTAAAGTTAAGTTAAAAACTATACAATATAACAAATTTATAGAATATTTTACAAATTTTATAATTTTAAAAAATTATTCGAAATGATACTGATATTGACCAGTACTGATACAATACTGTATCAAAACCAATTCTAGTACCAGTACCAGTACGATATTTAAAACCTTGTTGGACATCCATAGCCACCACTAAGATCCTAAAGGTGATTCCTAAGCCATCGTAAAAAGTTTTTGAGCAAGTTTGAAGGATAGAGAATTCAAGATTAAGATTGGATTTAGCTACAAAAATTATCAAGAAGTCAAAGATTCAAGAGCTTCAACCATGAACCTTTATATCCCTTTTTATTTTTATGATCCTTTTTGTTGTATTTAAAATGTTTTAAAACTAATTTTCTTATAAGAATTAAATTGTTATAAATCCTAAGATGTAGTTTATATTGCCTCTTTGATTTAATGTGAATTTTCATATTTTCTTTAAGTTAATTATGGAATTAATTAAGATTAGTTTTTGAATATTTTTTTACCATGCAAATTCAATTCCAAACACATAATATCATATGTTTAGATAGACCAAATCAAATATATGAATATATTAACCATAGTTTATGCATCTTGCATGAAGTCCTTGAACATGGGCTTACATGAGATGTCCCGATTAGGTGTGAAATTAATCAAAACATTAGATTATATATATCATAGTAATAGACTCAATTAATGAATTAAGATAAAGAGACCAACCACTCAATTTGTTAAGTTGAATAATGGTTACATAACTTGACTCTGAGTGTGTAATTCAACTTTGGGAATCTATATTCTAGGATAATCTAGTGAATCCATTAATCATAAGTGAGTGATGAATAAAAATTTACCTTAGGGAGATTAACAATCCATATCCTAACTTCACTATTTCTTGTTAATTCTTTTGAGTTTTGCCTTTATATTTGTCTTTATTTTTTTCATTTACTTTCATTAGTCAATCAATT
Organism: Pinacopodium congolense; assembly: GCA_028565735.1. NCBI lineage: Eukaryota > Viridiplantae > Streptophyta > Magnoliopsida > Malpighiales > Erythroxylaceae > Pinacopodium > Pinacopodium congolense. The sequence goes on from JAOXYD010208023.1 coordinate 2,207, forward strand.
AATCAATCATCTTTTGAGTAGGTTAGATATCAGGGATATGAATTTTCTAGTAATTATAGTCCTTGTGGATCGACAACCTAGACTTACACTAACTATACTACATTGCAATAGATGCACTTGTTTCATTACGTTTTTTAACATTGTTGTTGGTATTCTTTAGTTTATATTTATTTAAAACTTAGGTGAGCTCACACGCATTAAGTTTTTAGCATCATTGCTTGGGACTATTTTGATTTATTAGGACTTTCTAATCTTTGCTAGATTCATCTTTTTTCTTTTTTCTTTTTTTTTATTTAATTAAAATAATTATGAGTCTTATGTTTTGAGTTTTAAAGCATAGGTAGGCAACATAATGGCATGGTAAAATAATCAATGGGAGGACTACTAGTGGTAGGATGATTAAGAAGTTTCAATCGATAAGTGGAGAAAAAATGGGATGGTTTATAATAACCATTAGAGCAACACTTATAATGCATCATGGGTTGATTCGACATTTTTTTAGTAACCTTTATTGGATTATTATCAACAGTACGAAGAAGAATCAAGGTTGAGAGAGCTATTGATGAAGGCCATATCCACAAAAAAAGCTCAATTCAAAGGCTTATAGACTTTCATCCACATCTTGAGAGAGTTGTTAAGCAACTTGTTTAATAAAAAGAAGAATAGAGGTTGAGAGAGTTGTTAGTTAAGGTTATACCACCTATAATAGAAGCTCAATTAAACAGTATAAAGACTTCCCCATATAACTTAGAAACACATGTAGGGCAATTAGCTGAACTAATTATAAAATAAGAGAAAGTAATTATGCGTACCAGCACTAAAGTGGAGTTAAGGGAGTAAGATAAGGATAAATTCACAATAGGTCAAGGGAAGCTAACAGTCAAGGTAGATAAGAAAGCAGAAAGTGTTGTTAATATCATAATTTTTAAGAAAGAAAAGCAAGTACCTTTGTGCTTTAATTTTATAAAAATTTCTAATTGTAGAAAGGATGCTAGATATCAAGATCTATTTCCGAGACACTCAGTATAGTCTAAAGGAGGTAAAAGGAGACATTAATTGGTAGGTGCTACATCTCAGGTTTTTTTAGTGAACGATCTAGTTTTTGAGGAAATCCACCAAATGTATAGACTAAGAAAGAGAATCATAATTCTCTAGCACTAAGGTCTAACTAAAGACCTTAAAGAATTTCTTTTTAGGTAGCAAACCAACCTCTATCTTGTTTATTTTTATTGCTTTTATTTTGATTATTAAAACTTATTGCATATAGAGTTGCATTTTAGCATGTTTTAATTGTTTGCATTTGCATGAGAGTGGGTATCATGTTTCTTTGTATTTCTTATTGAATCTAGTTATTATATTACTTATAAATGAGTTTTGTACATCAGTTCAAAGGTTTTGCATCAAATCATTAAAACATGTACTTCATCTCTACATCAAACACTTAAAAGTTAGGGATTCCATGGTGACTTAGACGTTTAACATAAAAAGTGTGTTCTTGGTCTTGTACTTGAGATCTTCCATCAATCTTTATATTATGTATTAATATATAATAATCTAGCATATGGATTTTATCTTTTTCATCATCTATGGATTTTATCTTTTTCATTATCTCCCAATTCACCCAAGTTTGAATTTGGATGACTAATTAGGTGGGTAGGTGTTTATGTGAGATTTGTGCATGGTTATTAACATGCTTATGACTTTTTGTGCATTACTTAAGTCAATTGAAAATTGTTGATGCGTTTTATTCATAAGAATCACTTGTTGAGGCTAAACACTCTACATAGATTGTTTAAAAAAATTTTATAATAATCATGGTTTGGAGTTTTTAAGGTATTAAGATTGATGCATATTGTGTTTAGATTGATTATAAATAATATGTATTCTTTTTTGGGGGGATTGCTAGTACCATTAGTACTTAATAATGGTTTACATGTTAATTTTGATTTATAAGCACCTCATTATCTTTCCCATTATGCTTTATTAATGTCCTTAACATTCTATTCATATATTTTGTGTTAGATGGTTGATGAGTCGCATAGTTCATAAGCCTTGGACTTGAATAATTATAGAACACATTACATGAATTTATATATTGATTATAATTACCTTTCACATCGAACATAGTAGTGTGTATAAGGATTGAATGATGTATGGTCTATTTAGGAATGAATTCAATTTATTCACATTTTTTTAGCTTTAATAACAATTCATATGGAGGGAGTTCATATATTTCCATTATAATCACCTCTCCTAAAGGATGCATGATGGATGTGCACATGGACTGTGTTTCGCAACCAAGTTTGATTATTTTTTATTTTTTTATTCTTATTGGATTTAGCTTTTTTTTTTATTTTAACATGAATCTTTTAAAATTTTGCCATCATGTAGGATTCCTCGTTATATCATTTTTATTTTATTTTAGTAATCTTGATCTAATCTTTTAAAAAAGATTATATTTTAACTTTGTTCTTTAGGAAATGGAAAAGAAAGCTTCGATTGCAGTTTTCTCCAAATCCTCAATCATATGGAACAGATTCCAAGCCACTAACTTCAATTTTAAGGGGAGCCTTATTCCCTGACCCTTTTAACACTTTTTACGCTTTAAATGATTTTATCCTCCAAATTGATGATAATTTGGTTTTAAAGGTGACGGGGGAGGGGTAATGAAATTTATTAGCTATTTATATATCATACTTGATTTATTGTGAGTTTAATAGGGATGACTTGCATATTTAATTTTAGTATGATTAAGATTATGAGTCAACTGCTAATTATGATATTTGAATCCAACTAACATTTTTTATTTGTTTAAGCATTGATCAATTCTTTAATTATTTCTAACCTTAATTATTTTTCTTTTTCTTCTTTCTATTTTGAGTGACTTGTATGTGTTGGGATGGCCCTTAGGTATGATATCGTGTATCCAGAGATATTTCATATACATTGTTTTGTGAATTAGGAATAGGATAGTGTTCATTAACAACTAAATACGAAACATATATATGATAAAGTGAGCATAATTTTTTCACTCTGCTAGTTTCATATCGATTAAAAGAATGAAGTTCATGAATGACATTAATAGTTATTTGAGAGCATGATCTAGCCTAATAATTAGGGATGCTCAAGATAAAATATTCACCTTTGCTTCAAAAAGCCAAATGACATCTTAAAAAAGCTAAAAGGAGAAGCCATGTTGAGTAATTAGAGGTCATTCATAACCAGGTGTTTACCCTCGTGTTAAAAGACAAGGTGAATCCAGAACAATTGCTCCAAAGTGTAATTTAAAATGTGTTTATATTGCTTTAAATCATCCTTTACCAATCTTACATAATGATTTATATGAGACTACTTAAATACTTGATATTTTATGATAAGAGTCACTCTCTACTATCATTATGATTGTGCATGATAATAATGTTTCTTTTCATGAAATAATTGTAATATATAAGATAAATCAAAGGCATTGATTGATATTTGTTTTTAATCAATTAACTTTCAACTTTTGATCGATGTTATTTTGAATGGATGTTTAAGTCATTGCTTAAAGACAAGCCATAGCTCAAATGTGGGGGGTATTTGATAGCAACATAATTAGACATCCTTTAGTCATGATTTTATAATTATTATATTATGTTTGAGCAGCAATTTCATGTGTTTTGGGTGCATATTTAGTTGATTATTGAATAAGATACCAGTTATGTTATTTTCAATGATCACTTATGCTTTATAGGACTTTGACAAGCTTTTAATGCATTTTTGGAATTAAAATAGATGTGGAATTAATTTTAAGAGTTAGAGCTTCAAATTTGAAGTTTTAAATCATATATAATGGCCATAGGACAAACAATGAAAAATGTATCAAAAGAAGAGCAAAAGAAGCTGAAATAAGCAATAGCTCAAGCGTAGGGGACTTTAATAAGAACTTAGATGCACTTTTGGAGTTAGAATCATTTTGGAATAAATTTGGAGAGCACGAACATCATGTTATTAAGTTCCACACCAATTTTCAAGGCCAAAGGATGAGCAACAAATAATTTATATTGAAAAGAATGAGAAAAGCCAAAAGCTAGAGAGTCCCATGCTTAGGGTCATATTCGTGGTTTCTATCTAGATAAAATCATGGGATGAGCCATAGCCAGCACCATCAGCCCCTCTTATGTATTTAAGTGTTTTTTGGGTTTTTCCTCGTGGTCTTTGGTTTGTTGGACACCCATAACTACCACCAAGACCCTAGAAGTGATTCTTAAGCCATCTTAATAAGTTTTGAACAAGATTAAAAGAGAAAGGGAGATCAAAACATAGAGAATTCAATATTAAGATTAGATTTGGCAACAAGAATCATCAAGAAGTCAAGAGATACACGAGTTTTAACCATAAGCCTTTCTATCCCTTTTCTTTTTATGATCTGTATTGTTGTTTTAAAAATGTTTTAGAACTAATTTTCTTATAAGATTTAGATTGTTATGAATCCTAAGAGGTAGTATTACATTGCCTCTTTTATTTAATATGAATTTCCATATTTTCTTTGAATTACTTATAAAATTACTAAAGATTGGTTTTTGAATGTTTAGTGGCAATGCAAATTCAATTCTAAGTACATGATATCACATGCTTAGATAGAACTAATCAAATTATGAATAGATCAACCATAAGTGATACATCTTGCATGAAGTCCTTTACCATAAGCTTACATGAGATGTCTAGATTAGGTGTGAGCTTAATCAAAACAATAGACTCCATAGACTATAGTAATGCATTAAATTAATGAATTGAGATAGAGTTACCAAATACCCAAATTGTTAAGTTGAACAAGAGTTCTATGACAATCATGAGCATCTAATTTAACTTAAGGGAACTTATGGTTTAAGATAATCTAGAGAATCAGTAAATCAAAAGTGAGTGATTAATACAATCTTATCTTAAGGGAATTAATAATATAGATCCTAACTTTATAATTTCTTGTTAATTCTTGTGAGTTTTCCTTTAGATATGTCTTTAGTTATTTCATTTACTTTCATTAATCAACCATCTTTTGAGTAAGTTAGATATCAAAGATAGGAATTCTTTAGTAATCACAATCATTGTGAACTAAAAATCTAGAATCACACTAGCTATACTATATTACGATAAGTGCACTTGCCTTATTGCATGTTTTAGCATTATTATTGAGATTCTTTGGTTTATATTATTTAAAACTTAGGTGATCTTGCACATGTCAATTATGACTTCAAATGTGATAATTGTACCTAGGTAAATATGATCTTTAATCATTATATCTATGTTGTCATGCTCTCTTAGGTCTTATGATAGAACTATACATATATTTATAAGCCATTTCCTAGGATATCTTCTACTTATGGATACATTTTAATCGTATGTACTAGGAATGGGTTCATCTTCCAAGTTCTTCACTTTTAAGGATGTTATCTTACTAATTGAAGGTCCATCCCTAGTATAGCCTAATCTATGTATATCATCAACCATCTTTTATACTCCTAGCATTATTTATAATTTTTATTAACTTTTGTAAATTTTGCTAATAAGTCCTTAAGGGATTCAATTTCTCTTTTTAGTGATGCATTTTTGTTTATTAATTTCTTTTTTCTATATCAATCATCTACATTCTCTGATCCTAAGTCAAGTCTAGGTTTCTCATTTTTCTACCTTGTATTCATTTAACAATTTTAAAGTTTTTTTATACCTAGTGCATAATTTCTTCCTTTTCTTATCAACATTTTTTATTGGTAAATTTTTCAAATTATTTACATATTTAGGCTCCTATCAACTAATTTTTGTAAAGTTTACGTATTTGTTAAATTAAAAAGAGAAAAATCACAAAAAGAAGAAATTTGGGGAGAAAAGATCTAGAAGCAAAATAGTCCTAAATAATGATGCAATTATGATCAAAAGGAAAATGTTGTTGTGGTGCTGGATTGAAATTAGAAGCATAACTTAAGAAGACAAGTGCTATTATGGTCCAAGATGTCACTATTGTTGATTCAGATGAAGACAGACATATAACAACCTATAGAACAATGCCTTTATGCTTCATGTCAAATGTCATTTTAGTCCCATAAAAGTTGCGAGAAGAAAAGAGTTTGAGGCTAATTAGGAAACACTCATCATAAACTTTTGAGATTAGGATTTCTTAACCCTAAGTAGCCATAAGGGATATAAAAGGAGAAATTTAAACATTCCTGAGAGTTCTTTTAAGCCACTTTTATATTTTTCATTTTTTCATTAAGGTTTTGATAACTAAGAGTTAAAGACAAGGAGATTTATTGGAAAAGTACTTCAAAGCAAACCAAAGAAGCTTGGATTAGTGACTATTACTGTAAAGTTTTAGAGAAGGAGTTGTAGTCCTGATCATGAGCAATTTTTCTCTACTTTTGGGTGCTCTTAGTTATATTCATTGTTTCTTTGAATTATATTGGAGTGTGATATTTAGTTAAAGACATTTAAAGATTTCTTTTGTATAGGAATGTTAGTTTACATTAATCAATATAATTATTGAAAAAGAAAATTATCTATGATTGCAATTGCATTATTAGATTCTGTGGTAGTAGGCAATTGAACTGAGTTCATAAGTTGTCTTAATACAATAAGGATTTGAATTTATTCTTTCTAAATACTAGACCTTTAGATTAAACTTGTTATTTAATTCCTTAGGGTAATTCCATATAATTGTTATTTATTTGTTTTATTTAATTCATTTTAATAATTAAATTGTAAAATAAATTAATTTATAGGTTAATCAATAGTTTGACATTTAGATTAGTACTAGGTAGAATTCGTCATGAGAAAGATACTCAACTCACTTATATACTATAGAAGCAATAAGTGCACTTGTCTAAAGTTATATGGTAGTATAGAATATAGTTGTTTTAATATTAGAATTGAGAATGCCCTACAATCACCTCGTGATCATCCACTAAATCATCATATCTAGGATCTACATCACATTCATTTTCACTAATAAAAGTAAAAGAAGAAGATATCACATCATTTACCATGAAACACATGTTTGCTACTTTTTTTTCTCTTTTAAATTCACTTTCACCTGATGTTTTTTTTTTAATGCCTTCTTTTTCTTTGTTTTCTTCTTCTCCTTCTTCTTACTCTCTTTTAGTAGTAAGCATTGTGACTTTACATGATATTTTTTATTCCACTCAAAATAATTATGGTTAGCTAACTTATTTTTATAATAAGATTTTCTTTTCCTTCTTCATGTGGATACCTTCCTCTTTAGAGATTTCTTAATGTTTCTCGTAAGTAAGACTATATCTTCATCTCAACTTCCACTTATAGAGGCTTCATCATCACTTTGTACCTCCTTTGAAGCTTTAAATGCCATGTTTTTCTTCCTTTATATGGAAGATAATCTCATAAGTGAAGTGGCATCCTCTTGTGTCTCTTTGAGTCTCATCTCATAGGACAAGAGAGATCCTATTAGCTCATCGATAGGGGGGACATTTAGGTCCTGGACTTCCTAAATCACCATCACTTTGGCCTCTTAAAACTTTAATAGAGATTTAAGGATCTTTTTTACAAGTTTAACATTAGAGTAAGTCTTACCTAGACCTTTTAAAGCATTAATATATCAACAAAACATGCATACCTGGAGGAAATAGATTAATCATGCAACATATGAAAAACCTTATGCTGGTAAATTAATATGCTTACTTTGCTCTCTTTAACTTGATTTTAACCTTTATGAGTCACTTCTAAGGGATGTCATTTTTTATAAGCAGTTTTGCGCGTGGATACTCTATTAAATTCATTTTTACTAAGGACACATTATAAAATATACATAGCCTTATTGTTTAGGGGCACTAATTTCTTATAACTATGATTCCATTCATCCTCATTTTTAGGTACTCTTTGTTTTTCTATAATTTTTCATGACATAACTATCTCTTGTAATACCACTTTCTATAATTTCACACTATCAGCCATAAGAAAGTACCTCATTCTAGTTTGCCAATATAGGTAATCATTTCCATTAAAGTAAGGGGGCTTACTTATTTTTTGGCCTTTTAAGTTAACAAAGGGAGTAAAAGAGTTAATGTATTCCATAATCTTTTCTTACTAAATTAAACTATGTGAGATCTAGAATTTAATACCACTTGTCGATGTTATTTACCACCAAAGAGAGGGGGTGAATTATATTTTTAAAAATTTCTAACTTAGTGATCCTAAATTCACTAAATTCTTTAAACTAATGTGGGAGCTTAAATAATAAGTTCAACAAACAATATGAAAATTTTAATCAATAATGTAAATAACTTGCAATAATATAAAACTTCAAAGTAAAAGAGTGAGGGAGAGAATAAGCAAATCAATTTTATAATGGTTCGATGATAACCTCTTCACCTATGTCCACCCCCAATAGCTATCGTAAAACTACAACTTTTAAATCCCTTTTTCAAGGATTTAGGGTACCTTTTTACAATTCATAATTTCATAACCTTACAAACATCAATAATACACTTGAAAATGTATCACTTGGCTCTTAAAAGTGTTTAATAAGGGGTTAAATTTATAATATTTTTATATGTTATTTGATGTTAATTTAACCCTGATTTAGTGCTTAAATGTTCCATTTATGTGTTATTATGTTTACTTTGCAAGAGGGAGCTTAAAGATAGAGATTAGAGTAAAAAAAATGAAAGTTTTGTAAAAAGTCAATTGAAAGTCAACCATCAATGGCACCCTAACAGGGTCACATTGATGGATGAACAAGGTACCATTAATGGAAGAACAGGGTACCGTTGATGAGTTTAGCATGTGTCAATAATAGCACCCCGCAACTCTATAATAGCACCGTTATACTCAAAGTCAGCCTATCATTAATGAATGATAGAAGCGATTTTTGACTTCAATCTTCCAAATTTATGGTTGTCTTCTTCCTCTACTTGTAGCTGAGCCTTCCCTATATAAAGAGCCACCTCCCAAATTTCTAATGCAACCAATTTAAAAACAACACACATTAGTTTTAGTTAGTTTTTATATTAAAGTAGTTTTTAGATTGTTTTTATTTTCTATCTTTTGTAATTTGATATTTTCAAGTTGTTTGAAGTTTCAGTAATCACATAGTTCAGAGTTAGAATACCATCTGGGGATGTGATTTGATTCATTATAAGCTCTTTATTTCATGTATTATTGTTGTTATTTTGAATTAATCAAAGTCTTATTGCTTAAATTATATTTATTATGTTCTTTGATTAATTATTGTGCTTAATGTTTAATTTCAGTTAAGTTATTATGCTTAATGTGTTTATGGATGGTTAATTGTCGTAATTTATGATTAATGTATGATTAGTGATTAATCTTTATTTATTGAATGCTTAATACTTGTCCTGAATTAAGCACTGAGGATATTGCCTTCAGATAATCTAGGATCCGACAGTCTCTACCGAGATTATTAGAAAAATCAATAAACAACGTGGTTTAAATTAATGAACTAACCAAAGATTAGTTAATTATAAGGGTGCTAGTCTTAGATTAGGATAATTTAAGACTAGACTTCCTGAACTTTAAGCCTATTACCTAAGTCTGAGGCATAACCAAACCCTATGATAGAACCAATAGAGATAAGTCAATGTCTTAACCATATCACTGCCTTGTTTTAGAGAAGACCCTATATTAAGCATCACTGATCCATCAATTAAATCATTTACCACCAAAGCTTAATTAAATAATTTAGGAAAATCAATATGTAGCTCTTTTACAATTGATTGGAATTTTTCTAATCTTTTTAGATTAGCTTTATTTATTTATTTATTTATTTAAATCATAAAGCTGAGTGTTCTCTAGAAAATTGTAATCCGATTGACCTAGTACTTACATCCTATAAACTTCCTCGTGGGATCGATACTGAGAATCTTAAATATACTCTACTTTATTACTTGATTTGACCGGTACGCTTGCCAAATGTTGGTCTCGAATTAAATTATTAAAATGTGCATGAAAGATAAATTAATTTGAGCTAATTTTATATGTGGCCAACTACAATCAGGATTCATTAGCAATAGTTGTCCTTATAGCTCGACACCTAGACTTGTCCTAGCTATTTGACATCTAATATATACACTTGCCTTTTCATTTCTTGTGATATTGTTAGTCTATTCTTGGTTATTTATCTTTTAAAACTTAAATAGGCACATAACACATCATTAGGTAATAAACCTAGAATCCTCTCTTATATCAAACTGATAAGTTGGCTTATGCAGTTCTCTAAATTCCTAATTTACGCCTCTTGATTTTGCATCACAACTTACTAATTTTGCATCACAAGCTCTTGATTTTGCATCCTAGCCTCATTAATGGAGATATACTTAGTTAATATCTCTTCAAGGGTAGATCCCTTAGGCTTTGTCGGAGCAGAGGCCTTAAATCCTAGAAATGGTGCTTTTTAAATATTAAAGGGCTATAGTCGTGCCATCTGATTGTTACTCTAAGAGAAATTGGGATAATTCCTCCATCCAAGATTGTAGGTGTTAGAGTAAGAGTCCCCTCTTCCATTGTAATAGCCCACATAATGTGCCTCTTCTTTTTCTTAGGAAAATGGGTTCCCTACTTGTCAATCTGAAGATGGATGTGAATCTCTATCATAAAGCTTATAATTGTCATAGCTCTTCATAAACAAACTTGCACCTCCCTTAACAATCTATATAAAATGACCTAGCTTCTTTATTAATAAATCCATCTAAGCTACGAATTCTATTGAATTATCCACCATATATGCCCTAGAAGGTTGTTTAGTATTCCTTCCATATGAGACAAGAAAATGTTGGTGGCCTTCTCCTCTATCTATCTATAGCCTCTAATCTAGTGTTTTCCTCATTAAATTTCCCCTTGCAGATGCATCAATGATACTTCAGTCATGTGACTCCTACATAGAATATATTAACCTAGTGCCATATAGAGAACCAATGACTTGGAAACCTCTCCATCATATCTTAAAATTGCTTCCATGCCTTATATAGATTTTCATTTTCATAATATGTAAAAGAAGTGATTTTTGTCTTCATCCTAGCAGCCTTCACTTGTGAAAAGAACTTAGCCAGAAACAACTTCATAAGCTCATTTTATGTGGTATTAGACCCTGGCTTTAATCTGGCCAACCATGCTCTAACCTTGTTCCTCTAAGAAAATGGGAACAATCTCAATTTAACTACATTCTCCAGTACACCATTAGACTTGAATAAGTAGTACATATCTAAAAACATCTCCAAATAGGTGTTAGGATCATTCAAAGCCAATCATCCAAACTGAGATGCTTTGACCATAATGATGATGTCATAAGGTATCTTAAAATTAATTGCAATGACTCTCAACCTCACAATATTGACAATGGTAATCCTTATAATAAGATCCACCATCATTGGCTCCCGTCTCTCCATGTGATGGTGAATGATATCTTCTTCACCTCACTACATGTTTTTAAAGTGTCTTCTAGTCTCAAACTACTCTTCTTTTATCTCTTCTTATTCTACATAGCTACTCTCAGCCAATCTAACTTCCTTGCATAACCTACGAGCAATTTTCTCAATCCCAAAATCAAGTAGAAAATTTTCGAGCATTTTGTCACGCATAAGTATAAATAAAATAAAACAAAATAAAAGGAGTGTAGTCAAAAGCAATTAAAAATAAAAATAAAGTAGGAAAAAGCAAAACAATTAAGTAACAAAATAAAACAATTAAAGAAAAATAGAAATATGAAATAAATATGAAATAACCAACACTATTTTATTCTTAATACCTCACAATTAAGTCCCCAACTATGATGCCAAAACATTTTACAGTCTAATTCACCTAATTAAAAACTCACTTTTACCCTAAGACCAAATAGATACAAGCGCACCTAGTCAACAAATAGAATAAAATTATAAGTAACCTAATATCATATTCCACAAGGACAAAAATACAAATACCAATTGAAATGATATTTAATATTTCAAATGATCTAGGTTTTCATTAATGATAAATTAAAACTAAACAATTAACAAACTACTAAAAATGAAATATATCATCAAAATACGACTGGGAATTTTTTGAAACATATAAGCTAGCAAAAGCTTTGAATTTTAATGGGATAAATACTTGACATAATGGTGGTGTAATTATTTAGAACCTACTTCACTAATAGAAGATACAACCAATGCCCATAAAAATTTCTTTTCTCATTTAAACTCAAATTATCTTATTAATTAATAAATAACTTGGAATAAAAGTCATAAATCACAAACAACTTAAATTTAAGTTTGTTAAATTTAGAAATTCAAAAAAAATCTCTAAAATTGGTTTACTTTTAAATTCAAACATGTTGCCCACTTGATTTTCCCATAATTAAAAACCAATAGTCAAGGATTCTAAATTACCCAGCATTTTAACTTAGGTGATCAAGATAAGTTAGATGAAATAAGCTCTCAATTAAGGTTAAAATCATCCACCTAATTTTCTCATAACAAATTTAATCTCCTAATCTTAGTTAAAACAACTTATAGACACATATTCATCAATAAAAGGGAAGATAAATACATAAAATGCATATTTCCAGAATGAAAGATAAATATGGAGTCAATAAAAATATAAAATCAACAAGAAAATGGTCACTCCCTGATGTTTGTTGACTAATTCACTATTTGAATGCTCCTACAAGTCGCAATCATAAAATAACGACATATGGAGAAGAAAATAAGAAAACACTCTAACTAAGATGAAAGTTTGATCTAAATCTTTATGTCTATCTAAAATAGCAATGAAAATGGTGTTTATATAACCCCCAAGGGTGGCTATTAAAGTTTTTGCCTTCTATGATAAAAATGACATTAGAACCATCATTTTGCAATGTTAAAATCACAAATTTTTTCAAAATTTGTGAATTTAAAGTCATAGAATTATTGTATAATGACACAGTTTAATACCCGTCACTATACTCTATTTTTTTGGTTTCAACAACATTTATGCAATGAATAATGACTCCATTAATCAATCTCAAAACTACTATTATACTCTTATAAAGCAATCCCTAGCTCTTTTTTGCTCTAAATTGTTCCAATTCCAATCCATAAGCTCCAAGATTATCATATATGGATTATAAGTAACATGAATTATGGATAAAATTGCTACATATAATGCCTTAAAACTCATATAAATTACCTATTAACAATGATTCCTTGTAGATTGATCACAGAACAATCAAATAATTGCAATGACACTATAGTGTGTTTATGTTCTTCTAATCATGACTTCTTTAAAATAGACATAGGCTTCAAATTGATATTGGCTCCTAAATCCATCAAAGTCCTATCTTTCTGTAAGTTACCTATGGTGCAAGGAATGGTGAAACCATTAGGATCTTTAAGCTTTGGAGGTAGCTTCTTAAGTAGGATTGTAGAAAATTCCTCATTAAAGTTAACAATCTCATATTCTTCCAATTCCTTCTTATTTGAAAGAATTTTCTTTGACGACTTTGGATAAGAGTGCGTTTGAACAATTGCCTAAAAACATGAGATATTAATGTGTAACTTCTTAAAAGTCTCTAAATACTTCCCCAATTGCTTATATAAATTAACATTCTTCAACTTCTGAAGGTATGAAATCCTATGTTTAAAAGGTTGGACATTTGGATTGGTAAATAACTTAGTTGGTCGCTCCCCCTTCTCACTCTCTACTTCTTTCTCTTTTTCTTCCTTACTACTCTCCACCACTTTCTTATCATTCTTCTTTTCTACTTGCTTCTCCTTCTTTAAACTTACACTCTCCACTTCCTTACTAATCCTTGACGTCATGGGCTTAACATGTTCTCGAGAATTGGCTTTGGTAGCAATAAGTAACTTACTAGGTAACCTCTCCTATAAGAATTGAGCTATCTAGCCAACGTAAGTCTCTAAATTCTTAATAAAAGCCTTATGATTTTACATCTTAGACATTTGTTTGGATGTATTTTAACACTATATCCTCGAAACTATACTTCTCTTATAGAGGTGGCTTAGCTCTACAACAAGGTAATGGGGCTTTTTGAGGATTAGCTAGAGGTGATAGTTTTAATTATTGCTACATGAAAAATTGGGATGGTTCCTCTTAGGATTGTAAGTGATGGGATAATGTCTCATGTTTGCCTATTGAAGTTAACATATCAAGCTTGCTTATGCTAATAGATAAAAGGATTTCCTACTTCATAATTTATGAATGAATGAGAAGAACTACAATAATGCTTGCACTCCAATGGACCTCTAAATGAACTATTACTAGCACCACTCACTTAAATGTCTAGTTTTTTGCTAAGGAATTACATTTGAGTTACTAAAACTATTATATCATTTATCACACAAGCTCTATAGGGTTTTTTAAGGTAATGCTTAGAATTATATTAGAAACTATTAGTCGTCGTCTCTTCAATCAACTTATATGCTTCATCTAGAGTTTTTCTCATTAGATTACCCCAGTAATACCATTTATGATGCTATGAATGGAAGGTATCACTCTAATTTAAAAATGTCTACTTGTTTCCAAGTATTGAATCGATGACTAGGATACTTAAAAAGCATCTCTCTAAACCTCTTCCAACCCTCAAATAAAATATCATTCCCATATTCCTCAAACGAGGTAATCTTAGTTTCTATTTTGGCCATCTTAGCTAGTAGGAAAAATTTAGTGAGGAAAAGCTTCATAAGTTCATCCCATGTAGTAATGGAACTAGGGTAAAGAGTAGATAACCAAGTTCTAGCTTTATCTCTAAAAGAAAAAGGAAATAGCCTAAGCTTAATTACATCATCCAAAACCTCATTACTTATAAGTATATCACAATTTTCAAAGAAAATTTTTAAATGGACATTCGGATCCTCTAAAATTAAACTATCAAATTGTAAAGCCTTAAAAATGGAAAATTTGCCATACGGTATCTCAAAATTGTTAGAGTTAACCCTAGACCCACAGGTTTGTCTTTATTTCCCATAGCCTAAGTTTGTCATAGTTTACTTTCTACCTTCTTTTGGATGTCTTGCAACTATATGATCTTATTTTTCCATTCCTAATGGATCAGTGTCTACTTCAAAAGATTTCTCACTATATATCCTCACTTCTACTATATAAGAGGTGCTCACTCGATATTACTTCTTTTCCCTACAAATGGCACGCTCAAGTTTCGAATCAAACTTAAGTTTCTCTACATTTTGAACTTAAGAATGCATACAAAACTAAGAAAAAAATGAAATAAAACAAACTACTAACTAAGTAAAGTAGAAAAAGCAAGAAATAAAGCAAAGTTCAAACAAGAATAGCAAAACCAACATAAACAATATAAAAAAAACTCTATAGTTATTTACTAAAATTTATTCCTAGTATCACTAATCGTGGAATCCCTGGTAATGATGATAAAAATTTATTGTTGATCAGTCTAGGTTATCTAGATTAAGTCAATTTCAATTTTTTAACACATAAATCCAATACTAAACTCAAGACCAATTTATTACCAAGTGCACTGGTCAACAAGTAACAAAGTGGATTTAATTAAATCTGGATTATTGATCCATTGGTGAATCAAATTTGCAAGTACCAAGTCACTCAGATTACAATCATCTAGAGAACCTAAGTTAATTGAATTACAAAATCAAAAAAAATAAATTAACCTAAAAATTCCAACTAAAGCAAAGAAGATTAAGAATAATATTAAAGATTTGCAAATTAAAATGACTAGCAAAGGTTTAGGTTTTGAATAATCTTATTGGGTTATTTAGAGGTTATGATGCCTGATCTAGAGTATCTTTATGAAATCAATACAATGCAATGCTTCAAACAATGCCTTTTCTCTATTTATCCTGCCTTATAGTTTGGTCATTCAATAGATTTAGGCAAGAGGCATAAAGTTCAAGAAGTTTAATCTAAAAATTCCTTATTTCTGTATTCACTCCTTCATAATTATTTTGAGTTTATTCATTCACTAAAAGAGATTTAAGCATTCAAAAAAACGAAGATGAACTAAAAAATGTGTATAATAACTCATTCAAACCATTTTCTAGCCTTACCTTAACTAAAAATCAAATTAGCCACTCATTTAAATCAAAGAACATAAATATTGAAACTTAAACACTATATCTTTTATTAATCCAATAAAAAAAGTGAAATACAATGATTATAAGAGTTAAAAAATTACCAAATGAAGCACATAACATATTTACATAACTAAATCATGTGCTTAAGCTCTTAGAACCCTTAAACAAAAATTTAAATATCAAATACAAGTGACTGAAATCAAGAACATACTTAGAAAATCTAAAAATAAAGAGAAATTTTGAAATTGGGAGACATAGTGATGAAAATGAGCTATCAAACCTGTGTTCCAAACACTTAGAGATGCTTAGAGTCTTAAGTAGGTATTTTCTAAGTTAATTACAAGTTGTTATAGAATTCAAATTTAATCTACCTAGAAAAAACAGGTTTATAGGCATTAATGATGCTTGAAATTATTTATCAACGATGTTGTTTATGACTCATGTTTTTCTTTTATATACAGGCTAGAAATCAACATTAGGTGTTGGAGAACAATAATCCCATATAGAGACCCACGTTTAACTCCACTTTGTACATCAATGGTGGTCAGCATAGTACCATCAACAACACCATTTATAAGGGGTGTTGATCTCCTAAAAAATGCCCCAAAATGTAAATATTTTTGCATTAATCCTCAATTTTAGACATTAACCTACAAATTAAACATTAAAATAATTTAATATCAAAATAAGTGTAAATTCACACCAAATTATATTAAAAATTGTAAGAAATATACCCCTATCACCTCTTCCCCATTAGATTATGAAGTCTGTTGGTGAGTTAATGCCTTTTCTAAAGCATCCTCATTAAGAACAATGGATGATCCTTTGTACAAAGTTTACATCAATGGCATTGTATAAGTCTAAGGTAGAAGAAAGCTTCATCACTCTAAATGCATCAGAAAAAAAAACTTCCTTTCCTAGAGCTATAATATAAGAAGCATTCCTCCTTACACATCAATAAGTGTAAGTGCAGTAGCCATAAATGATCATCCTATTATGATAGGAAACCTACTATCCTATTCTATACCCAAGAATAAGAAATCAATAGGAAAAATGAAATTTTCTACCTTAACAAGTACTTCCTCATTGATCCCTTTAGGATAGATAATAGATCTATCAGCTAACTCCAATGAGACCGTACTAGGATTGAACCCCCTAATCTTAATTACTTCAAAACAAATATGGGCACCAAATTAATTATAGTTTTTACATCCATTAAAGCATTTAATATCTGTAAGTTACTTATGGAACATAGAATGGTAATATCACTAGGATCTTTAAGCTTCAAAGGTAACATTCTAAGTAGTATCACATCACACTCCTTATTAAGCTTAAAATTCTCATAATCCTCCAATTTCCTCTTATTAGATAAAATGTCCTTTAAGAACTTTAAATAAGAAGACATTTGGGAAAGTGTCTTAGCAAAAAGGATTTCAATGTGTAATTTCTTAAAGACCTCTAAAAACTTCTCTAATTGCTTTATCTATATGGGCACTCTTAAGACTTAAATATATGAAATCGTAGGCTTGTATGGTTATACATTAAGGTTGGAGAATAACCTAGATTGCTCTTCTTTTTCTTTTATGGCTTACTTCTCTTTACTACTCTCCACTACTTGCTCTTCTTGCTTCTCTTCTTCCATCTTCTCTAATTATGCACCTTCTGCTTCCTTACCATTCCTGAGTGCAATAGCCTTAACATGCTTTTTAGCATTGGTTTTAGTA
Organism: Pinacopodium congolense; assembly: GCA_028565735.1. Classification (NCBI taxonomy): domain Eukaryota; kingdom Viridiplantae; phylum Streptophyta; class Magnoliopsida; order Malpighiales; family Erythroxylaceae; genus Pinacopodium; species Pinacopodium congolense. Next base: position 19,992 of record JAOXYD010208023.1, read on the forward strand.
GATACCCTATTGGATATTCACCCCCTATAGGATCTATGCTATCTAGCTGACTTGAGTATCTAATTTCTGGTTTATAGCCTCATGTTTTTACTTCCTCAACTTATTAGATTGGATATATTTTAACAGAGACTCCATAAAACTTGACTTATCATTCAATAAATATAAATTGGCTTTAGAGCTCAGTGGTGGGACTCTCTAAAGATTGGAAAGTAGTAGCTGCTGGAAGTTATGGTTATTAGTCTATGAGAAGTTGGGATGATTCCTAAACAAAGCATCATAAGTGTTTGAGTAAGAATCCCTTATCTACCTATTGAAATTTCCTATGAAATGAGGGTCTCCAATTGGTCTAGACACTTCGAGAAGGCTTGGTTCAAAGTACCTTGCATCTCCTCACGGAGCTCCTCCTTTCCATTCTCGAGCTCCTCAATGTGGATGTTGTGCTCCTCGAACTTCTCTTACCCCTCAATAACGACAAGCTCAGCCCCTTGCTAGTCGTTTATTGATGTCCACCAAGGCTTCTCTCGACCTTGATCTTCCATGAGCAGCATGCTTGAAAGTCTCAACTTGAGTGGTCTCACTTCCTATATCTCTGGCCATCTTAAGCAACAACAAGTAGAGTTTAAGTGAAGAACTTACTTGTTTAGAACCATCGATCTCTGATACCAACTGTCACGGACTTGATCTTTTCTCCTTGATGTTAGCTTGTATGTTTTCGAGTCTTAGTTGTACTGTGCATGATTCAAAAATGGGGGAAGTTCTTGAAATAG
>JAOXYD010208030.1:0-20757 GCA_028565735.1 Pinacopodium congolense
CCCAGGACTTTAAAAAAACTCAAAACATTAAATTTACACACCAAAAAACTGATTAAAAATTAAAATTGAAGTCTATAAAGAAGCTACAGAGAAAACATATCAGTTTGGAAAGTTTTGAGCAGTCTGTGTTCTTTGAGCTCAAATACATTATTTGAGTGCTTAAAATTGAAGTAAAAGATCCTATGCACTCTTGAGACTTTAAGCAAATTGTGTATGATAATTTTGAATTAATAAAAATTGTTTTACTAGTTTAAAATTGACAAACACAGAAGTTCAAAAAAGTTTAACCAAAACATAGACAGTTTTGGTATGTTGATCTTTGAAAGCTCAAAACAAATGAAATAATGAATAAAAAATTTTAATAGAAGCTTTTTGAGATTATTTTATATCTAAACTAGTAGAAAACATAAATTTTTAAGCACAAGAAACTAATTTAAAATATGAAACTATGGATTGAATAAAAATTGTACACAAAATTAAGAGAGCTTTTAGTATTTAAGAGATTTTGATCTTGTAATTCGTTTTTCAGAGGTTCCAAACTTGTTAAAATTTTTTAGGAAAGATATATATAGTGTTGAGAGAGATTTGGAGTCATTAGAAATAAAAACTAGCCGTTTGGGAGGTTAAAAAGTCGTTTAATCCGAAACTCCAAAACTAGCCATTAGAGTCTATGAGTAAAACAGCACCTTCTAGGCTGATCAATGACACCATTGTTCTAAGAATAGCCTGTTGTTGATAGTGTTGGAAACAAGAAGCAAAACAACATCTTTGGAGCCAGTCGTTTAATGATAAACAGCTATAATTTTATGTCAGAAATATATGAGAAATACTCCAAACCAACTTTAAAACTTACCAAACAATTTCCTTACTTTAAACAAGACTTTAAGCAAGTTTTAAAGTATAATTCAAGGCTGCTTAAATCATTAAAACATTTCAATCAATTCAAAACATAAGAATTGCCTTGAATATGAAACCTTTCATTTTAACCATCTTTAAAACCTTTTCAATCAATTCATAAACCTTCCATGAACCAAAATTCATAACACACTTATGACACAAGTCAATTCAAACACACTTAAATAAATTCAATCAACAATTCAATTCATTGCAAATCATCAAGATGTATACATTAAAACAAGTCATCACATTATTTCTTAATTATGCAACATATGGCCTAACTGCTATTCTAATTCAATTCCTAATATGCCAAAGCCATAATCAAATTAAGTTAATCACTAAAACCATAATTCAACTCCTATATGTCTATATGCAAATGTTCATGCAAATGTGAGAGCCCTTTTTAAGCATTGATTAAGATCAAGAAGACTTACAGCTCAAGATCTTTCCTAAGCCTAACTAGACTTGATCTTCTTTTCTTTATCATCAATTTTGAACTTCATTCAAACTCTTCAATGCTTCTCTTGATCTTCAAGCTTGATCATCAATTAGTCTTTATCATTTGTTCCTTGATATCCAAGCTCTTGATCATCTAATGCTTAAGCTCTTCTACCTTAACTCCACAAATATATGATCTTGCACTTTACATAACTTATAAAAATTTCAAACACTCAAACATTAGTGTGGATAATGTTTTGTCATCATCAAAACACATAATTAGAACTACCTTGGTTCAACAATGTTGTTGTCATGGAAATAATCATTATTGTGTACGACTTATCAATGACACCATTAATGTTTTAAGCATATCGCCATGGCAGTTAATTATATAGAATAAGAGATTAACATAAGTGTATAATAACATTGTCGATCACTAATACCAAGGGCTATTAATGTCTCTAGAGGCATGTTTTAATAAGGAATTAAAGGACTATTTTGACAATTCACTTAATAGCTAACCCCAAACCTATTTGTGATTATATAAGACATCTTAAGAAACCCAACAGCGAATCTCAAGTAACTTATCAAGATTTAGTTTTTTTTAATCTTTTTTCATTTTAGTTTTAGGTTTTGAATAGTGTCTTGCTTTTGATAAATTTTATTGGATATTTAAGGTAGCTTTAGAGTATTTAAGGAGCAGAAAGACGTGGTTTAGAATTAGAATTCAATTGGAGAAAGTTATTTTTTTCTAAACTCTTAATTTCATTTTATTTAAATCTATTTCCATTTAATCAATAAATATATGTTTTATGTTCAATATTTTGTGTTTTTTAATTAATATGTGGAACTAAATTGCTCATTATCTAATTGAGTTATATTGTATAAATTGTATGTTAATCTCTGTTTATTTTAGTCTTTAATTCTCTATAATAAGTTGGTCACTTACAACAGAATTATAGATAACTAATGATCTAACAAATCTACCTTAGGTAATAGAAATGTCAATAAAAATGCAATTTAAATTAATGAATGACCAAACTCTAGTTAATTATGAGGGTCTTAAATTTGAAATATGGGATTTTAGGGTTAAATTTCTTGAGTGTCAAGCTGATCATCTAAGTTTATTGTATGACCAAATTGCGAAATAAGACTAATAGAGACAGGCTATAGTCTTAACAATAGTTATGACTTAATTCAGTGAAGATATCTTAGAATAGGCATTATAATCAATTTTTAACTCAATTGAAGCCTTGAATCCTGAAAACCTTAGCTATACAATTTGATTTGATAATTCTCGTAAGATAATTTGTTTTTCTACAGTAATTAAAAGTGATTTAATTGAGATAGTATTTTTAATTTAATTAATCAATCAAATTAGAGAACTATATATGATTATGATATGAGTGACCTACTAGTTGTAGTTAACTCCTTGTGGGATGATAACTTGAGCTCTTAGGATTCACTATATTACTTGCGATAAGTGTATATAAGTTGGTATTAAGTTTACTTTGACATTGAGTGAAAAGATTAGTTTAGGAAGAGTACGAACACTTACTTTATAGTCTTTATCACACGATTACCTAACATTTAGGTAACTATGCTTCAAACCATCAACTAGAGGAACATTATCAATTAAGGCCTAGTTTGCCTGTCCAAACTTTCCAATGCCAATTACCTTACCTTTTTCATTGTCTCCAAATGTGACAAATCCACTATCCTTTCCTTAAAATGAGATGAATTATGAGAGAAAACTAGTCATTTGTCTTAAACATACGCTATCTATATACCATTTTATCCTCTTCTTGGTGACCTATTAAATAAGAAAATCATTTTGATTTAGCTATCGATATCAACTTGGATCCTTGATATTAGACACATTCTTATCCCAACCTCTTTGGGTGACATTATTCTTACTTAGTCTATTATAGGAAAATCATTTTACATGGCTATAGTAACCAAAATATGTGACAAACAGAGGTTTATGTAATTTTTATGTGTGTTTATAGCCATACCTAGGTCTATATTCATTAAAATTTCTGACGTTATGGTTTTGCATCACTTGATAGTATGATCTCCTATCATTGTATCTATATTATGGTGCTTGTCTAGGTTTTACGTGATAAGGCCTCTTCCTAGGTTGTTTCCTACTTATGGATGCATTTTGGATGTATGGCTTAAGTAGAGGTTCATCTTCTAAGTTCTTCCTTTTAAGGAAGTTTGTCTTATTAGTTGAAGGTTTGTTATCACTAGTATGGCCTAATCCATGTTTATCATTTAGCATATTTTGTTCTCATTCCATTGTTTCTAATTTCCTATTTCATTTTTGTAAATTTGGCTAGTGATTCTTTAAAGGATATTTCTCTCTTTAGTGAAACATTTTCCTTTGTAAATTTTTGTCTGTCATTATCTTTTACATTTTTTGATTATAGGTTATGTCTAAGTTTCATATCTTTCTAACTTGATTTCATTTAGCAATTTTAAAGTTTCTTTACATTTAGTGGACAATTTATTCTTTTTTTTAGTCAATACTTCTAAATAATCCACTAGTTCATCATAACTAAACTTTACATCAAATTCATCATCAATATTAGAGGTAGAGGAAGATTTACCTCATCATGCACCATGAAAAACATGTTTGCCACTTATTCTTCTCCTTCGAATTCACTTTAATCACTTCATGTTGCTTTCATTGTTTTTTAATCCTTTCCATCCCTCTTATCACTTTTTTGATTTCCTTGCATTTAAAACTTGTAAGGTTAAATAAAACTTCGGATATGCTTTTCTTTAAAAATTTCTTAAAGTTTCTCATGAGTAGAACTATATCCTTACCCTTGCTTCAACTTGTGGAGGCCTCATCATCACTATATACCTCTCTTGATGTTTTTAAAGGCAATTTTTTCTTCATTTTCATGGTCTCCTATTCTTGTGTGTCTTTAAGCCTCATCTCATAAGTTAGATGGATCTTACTAGCTCATCTAGGTGGAGGATGTCACTTGACCTCCTATAACTCTGGTAATGACCTAAGGTTCTTTCTTACAAGTTTAAAATTAAAGTATGTCTTACATAAACATTTCAGAACATTGATAATATCAATAAACTTCACATATATGAAGATATAAGTTCATCATGAAACATGTGAAAAATTTTATATTGATGGGTTTGTATGCTCACTTTACTCTCCTTAACTTGGTTTGTTCCCTTATGGGTTCTTTTAAGGTGTGCTATATTTCATAGACATTTTATACATAGATGTCCTATTGAATTAAATTCTATTAAGGACATAACATAAAATATGCATGGCTTTATTGTTTAAAGATATTAATTTCTCCCATTTATCCTCGAATTTAAGTACCTTTTAGTAACCTATAATTTTTAGGGCATGGTTGTCTGCTATGGCATTATTTTCCATAACTTGACCCTATGAGTTGTAAGGAAGCATCTCTTTCTAATTTTTGAATAAAGATAGTCATCTCCATCAAAATAAGGGATTCTACTTATGTTTTGTTCTTCTACATTATTGAAGGGGGTAAAAGTGTTCATATGTGCCATATCTTTACTTAATAATTCACTAAAATTAAATTAATGTGAGATCTAGGCTCTGATACCACTTATTGGTCCTAACTGACATGCAAGAGAGGGGGTGAATTACATTCTTAAAATTTTCTAAGTTAATTGATCATAAATTCACAAATCCCTCTAAATAAATGTGCAGAAGCTTAATAATCAATTAAATAAACAATATAGATAATATGAAACAATAAGCAATAATATTGAACTTGGAAGTAAAATTGTAAGGGTAAGAAGGAGCAAGCCAATTTTTATAATGGTTCAGTGCCAAGCTTTACACCTACATTCACTTCCCAACACCTCGTTAGGCATTTCATTATTTTAAAGATTAAAAGTACAATTTGGTGGCAGGTTTTTCAAGGCTATAGGGTAATCTTTACAATTCCACACTCACAACCCCTCAAAATGTACTTAAAAAGTGTTTCACTTTGATTATAAAGTGTTTGAGAAGGATTCACACAACTCTTGAATGTATGCATACATGCAAACTCACAAACTTCACCAAACTTATACAAAACTAAACCAAACTTCATAAAACACTCTCAAGTTGTTTAAATTAATGCTTAAATGTTTTTCACACTACTTAAATGGGTTACACACTCTCCAATACACCTCTTGATATTGAAAAATTGGTGTACTAGTCATTTGTTACTGTTACGTAATGTTAAAAATAAATAAATTTATTTTTTGATGACTTTTTCCCATTGGTGTTGATTCTTGCTGTCATTGGTCAACCAATACCATGCATTGATTGGCCAATGGCTAGTCGATTGATAAGTAACACTAGTTCACCAGTTAGATAGGACACATCACATTGGTCGATCATATCAAACCCTCTAGTCAAGTAGTGAACAATCCCTGTACATACTAGTTTTTAATACTCCAAAATGCATTCAAACACATTCAAACTAATCCAAAACAATTCCAAACATTTTAAAATCTTTTCTTAAGTTCCTTACATGTTAAAAACTTCCCCAAAAACACTTTAAGTTGATTAAGTAAACAATTTATAAGGTTCGTGATACTTTTAAACACTTTAAATCAGTCAAGGAAGAAATTTTATGAGTGTAATTTTGGGGTTGTGTGGTTATTAGATAAATATTACAAGGATTACTCTTGTGCTTTAGGAAAAAGATAAGTGGTTATAAGGGTTGGTCTTCACCCATTGAAGAAGGCTTGGTAGTGAAATTTCTAATAAGGAGTTAGTTAATGAATATAGTTGTGGGTTGTACATTTAACTACGATAAAAATTAATTTGTGACTCTCTCCCTTTATTTCTTTATTTTTCAAAGTTATCTTATTTTATTTGAATTATTATATTGTTTATTAAAATTTTTTTATAATTATGCATTTCATTAAAGGGTAGTTTTAATTAAGAATAAAGATTTAAAAAATTTTAATCACCTAAGTGACCCCCTTCTTATGTGTCATATGGTGACCAATAAGTAGTATCAAGGCAAAGACTCACATAGGTTCATTTATAACAAAATAGTGGTAAAGGTTAACACGATGAAAGTATTGCTTTATTTTGATGGTATAAATTTTGAAGAAAGGAAAATTAGGATGAAAAATTCTCTTTTGGCTATAGGGGTTGATTTTTAGGAAGTTGTAGATAATGATCGCACACTCCAATAAAAACAATAGCTATAGATAATACAAAGACAATAATACCAAAGGATGAAAGTGAGTGAGATGAAATAGATAAAAGACTTATTTCTCTTAACAGTAAAGTTGTACATATTTTATTTTATTTACATTAAATAGAAATGAATTCAATAGAGTTTGGAGTTATGAGTCTACTCATGATATTTGATGCCAATTAGAGGATACTCGTAGAGGCATCAATCAAATTGAAGAAGAGGAGAGTGAGCATTTGATTGAAGAAGTGGTTCACATATGGTTCTTAAATGATGAGCTACACTCTAAAACAAGTTCTAATAAAAATAATAATGAAGTACCTACATGTTCAAATTCTTGTGATGAGGATGAAGATTGTGTTGATTATTTAGCTTATGATAAATTAGTTAAATGTTTAGAATCTATAATTAAGAAAAAGAAAAAGATGTCTTCCAAGTATAAGGAAACATTGAAAATTCTAGATGCAAATAAATTAAAGAATGAAAAATTTAAAAATAAATAGCACAGCATTATAGATTATAGAAGTATAGATAACGATAATGAGAAAAAAATTGAGAGAAGATAATGCATCATTGAGAAGGGGAACATAAACTCTTAAGGATCCCTTATCTAAGTTCATTAAAGGAAAATAAAAATTTGAATGCATGCTAGGTGCACAAAAAGCATCAATGATAGATTTAGTTTAGGACTTACCTGTGACACCGTCAAGCAATAACATCACCTTTATTAAGGTAAATAATCTAGAAGAAGAACATATACCTACCATATCCTTGAAAATATTACATCATCTTTTAGATCCCGACCTAGAAGATTCATCATGCTTTTATGTTGTTAGGGAAATACTTTGATGTGTTTTGAATGTTATTTAATGTATATTTACCCCTATTTTGATGTTTAAATGTTCAATTATGTTTTGAATTGTTTTAATTATGGAAGCATTTCAAGAAATAAAATGTGGATTGGAATTGACCTGCCATTTAATTTCATTTTCAATCTTTGTATTTGGAGATTTCAGGTTTTTTTATAAGGATTTTAAGGTTTGTACATGTGATTCAGAGTTGTATATCACTTTGGAGCATAACTTGGCGCATTATAAACTCTTTAATAACTCGTATCCTACTCTTTTATTGGATTTATTCAAGAACATGTTGCTTATATTCTATCCTTATTGTTCTTTGATTCATATGTGGTTTTAATATGATTTTTAGCTAAGGTGAGATAGTAGATGCTTTAATTGAGTTTTTTTATGCATGTTGGGTGATGGACTTTGTTTGTTTGAATGCTTAATATTTGTTTTAAGTTAGACACTTAAGATAAAGACATTAGATTATTAAGGATCCTAGAAATATACATTAATTATTTTGATAAATCAATAAACAATGTGATTTAAATCAATGTGATTTATGCATATTACCTAAATTTTATGAATGAACAAACTTCAGGATAACATCAATAGAGATTAGGCATTGTTTTAACCCTAGAATTATGTTAATTTAGTGAAGATACCTAAGATTAGGCATTCCAACCTTTACATAACTTAACTGAAACATTATAACACTTAACCTTAGCTAATTAATTCAATTTGGCAATCCTTAAAGCATCCTCAAGTTCCTTTACATTTACTACAAGTTTTTAGGTTAATTTAGATATATTAACTGTCATCAATCACAATTCTAAAATTTGCTAATCTTTAAAGCATCCTTAAACTCCTTTACATTTATTAGAAGTTTTTAGGTTAATTTAGGCATCTTAATTTTCATCAATCACAATTCTAGGTTTTTAAATATTATAATTTAAGTGACCTAGTACTTATAGTGTTTTTCTTGTGGGATTGACATTAAAACTCCTAATTGGGTTCACTATATTACTTATGACTAGTACACTTACTATAAAATTCAGTCTTGAATTATTTTGCATGTTAAAAGATTAATTTGTTGGGGCTTATTTAGATACCTAGACCAACTGAAAATAATTTTTTTGGCACCATTTTCGAGAATTATATCTTATGATATTAAGAAAATATTAGTGTCAATTATTCTAGAGGTTTATCTTTTCTATTTTGTATTTGTTTTTCTGTTGTTTTTCTTTATTATTTTATGTGTTTATTTGATGTTTAGATTTTAATTTTATAGTCTTACTTTATTTTCTTTTGATTTATCTATTGGGACAAATTTTGGTGGCTTATTTTAGTCATTAAGAAGATGTGGGTGTAGTAAGACCATTAGCAAGATTTTTAGTGGTATGAGCTTGAAATTAAAGGATACGATTGGGGCGATGGCTATACTGAGCAATTTAATGAAACATATACCCTTAATTTAATTATATCTGATTACTCTTGGTATGATCCAACTTATTTCGACCAACCTTATCTTTTTCGTATCAAGAGCAATCTCAGAATGATGTAAGATAAACAATTTATGAGTTAACCAATGAGAGCATGTCTAGAAATCAACCCACCATGAAAGAATTGAAAGCTTTTTGTCCTAATTGGAAGGAAAAATTGTTGAAATAAATTAGAGAAACTTTTCTAATTAAACCACATGAAACCAATCCATTAGATTTGTTATTCGTTGGTTGAGTGATTAAAAAATGTGGAGCAATTTTAACAATTTTATTTTGAAAACTAAAATGAATTTAATTAAAATCAACGTTGCGAAAGGCAAGTACACCTATCGAAAAAGTAATAAAGTGGATTAATTTTAAGACTCCAAGTGTCGAACCCAAGAAGAACTTGTGATTAGTTAAGTGACAAATTAATTAGATTATAATCATCGAGCAAATTCCAAATTAATTATTTATACAGATGGAAAACTACTAAACTATTCTACTATGTTTCAAATCTTGCAATTTTGAATTATAAAATGATTTCTAAATTACTGTAAATTATCAAATTGTGGAATTTAGCTAAGGATTAGGTGATTAATGAAATAATTAAGCTCTTAAGAATTTTAAATATTAAATTAGAGTTCCTTCACGAATTCAAGACAAAGCTATGGTTAAGACTTATATCTTTTCTGCATTAAACTTAGTTTAAAGTTTGGTTATGCTTTAAATCTAGTCAATGGACTTTAATTTCAAGAAGTTGATTTCTAGATTTATGGTCTCAAATCTCTAACTCTCATAGATAATCAGCATTTGGTCATTCATTGATTTATTTGTATTGATTAATGACTTTTCCAAAAACCTAAGTTGATTTCTCAAGTCTTAGATTATCTTTCACTTTAATCTTAAGTGGCCAACCCTAAATTAGAACTTTCAGAACTTTAATAAACAAAATTAGACCTTTATACTTGCATTTAAGCTCTCTTAAAACATGAAAACACTAATCCTAAGCTGTAAATGGATTTAGCAACACATGATCATCAAAGTATACAAAACATACATCTTAAGCAACATATTTTGATAGATTTGAAAATATAAGCTAAAATAATAAGTTTAAAAGTTACAAAATAAGTTTAGCAAGCTCTTAGACAAGTCTTGAACTCCTCAACATGATCTGGACAGCAGCACATCTTTAAAATCCATATGAACTTGTAGAAAAATCAAACAACATAAGAGAATGTAAGCATAAGAACATGAACTTTGATCAATCTGAAAATAGAGAAAATACAACATTAATATGAGTTTAGAAACCCCCTATAATCATATAGAAATATAGATAAATTCCCTAGTAATGTTCTTTAACAAGAAGTAACTCAAAAAACACAATTTCAGTCAAATTACAAGTGTTTGAAGCTAAGAAACTATAAGAAAAACTAAGAGAGAAGCAAGAACAACTTTCTCTATATGCATATCAGAATTCTTTACTTTCCCTATGTTGTTTTGTTATTTTTTTAGGTTTTATGGACTCCCACTTTGTACTAGCAGACAATGGCATTAATTGGAGACACGCTAAAGCCCCAAAATTGGATATTTAGAGATGATATTGTTAGCTGATGCATTGACGACATCCTGACCGATGTATAACTGAACCTTGTAGCCCGCCGTTGATGGTAAAATTTTGATTTACTAACTTTGGGGTTGATCATCCTTAAACGACACCCTATTCTTCCTTAACCATGGGGCTGTAGACCCACATTAATGGTTGACTATTGAGTCAAACTTTGATCCTTTTGCATAATTTCTCTAATTTTGATCATCATCTTGCAAATTAAACAAAGTAACACATAAAATAACTAATTAAACACATAATTAGGGGCATAATTCATAAATAACTCAATAAAAATTCAATCAAATTGGCCCTAACAATTCCCCCATACTTAAGAATTTTCTTGTCCTCAAAAAAATTAATTTCATCATCATGTTCATAAGAGGATATAAATGTAAGAAAAATAGTTCACAATTAACAACATCATTACTGAAAATATTTTCTCAATTGACACATGGAAATTTTATATAATTAATTCATCACATTAAGTCACAAATGCAGTTAACTCAATTCATAATTTTTCAATAGTTAACTTAAATAAAAAAATCAATTCCATATGTAAAAGGAAATATACTAAGTTTAATGGATTATCTTTTTGACACTTTCACTTCTTTTGGCTAATTTAAAAACATAATTTAAATTAATATGTAAGCATCTAAGCTTGGTTAAGAAGTCACTCAATCTTATAACTTGAAGGTGAACATTTTATTGTGAACAACTCTTGGTTCATCGATTGAGCTACCTACTATCAACTGAATACTAGCATTACTCAATAACTTCAACCTTATAATTTTAAATGGTTAGAAGTCAACGAAGTGAAAAATTGCGCACTTATTTCTTTTGATTTTGATTTTGATTCTTTTATTTTCCTATTTTTTTATTTTATGAGGTTAATTCTGGTTCTTTTTCAAATTTTCTTCGAACGATAAAGGTTTCTTAAAAGAAATCACAAAATTACTCAGTAGGTTATATTTTGTAAGTGGAATATCCTTCTAATTATTAGGTATCATATTATCGAGATGATGTCAAATTAAGCATATAAAATTTCCAAGTATCAAAATAATTAAATTCAAGAGAAAACATAGACAATAATGACTAGCTAAAGCAAAAAAAAAAAAATTCCACCATTTATAAACTATGATGAAATGGGTGATAAATCCAATTACTTTTAAACAATCAAAACTTGTGTACAACTAATATGATCCCTTCCTTGCACTTAAACTAAACATTGCCCTCAATGTTTAATAAATGAATTGAAAAGCATAATGTAGGAGAGGAGGGAAAGAAGTATATCTGTGTGATATAAACTCGCAGATTCGTTGGAGAATTTGTAAGAACTGAAACAACCAAAAGCAACAAACACAGAGAATAAAATGATTCTTCACTCATATAAATATGTAATCCAAATGTAACTAAGGAGCCACAATACATCAAAATGTAGCATCCAGATCTAAAATCAACCTACACTACAAAATGTAAACCTATACTACAAAAATGAAACTGAAACAAAACAAACAAACAAAAGGTCCTAAAAAAAACTATGTGAATAACCAAAATAACTAAGAAGCAGGACTATCCCTATCCCTAGCTCTTTGATGCTCCTCAGGTTGTGCTAAGTATGTGTCCATGCTATCCATATGAAGTACGAGCTCATCAAAACGAGCATCCATCACACTATGCATATCTGAAATATCCAAAAAAATCTAAGACTCCATCCTCAATAAGATAGTCATAATGCTTGACTTTAAAGTGCCCATATATGGAGGAGGAGCTACAATAGTAGGTGATATGCTCCATAATTGAAGGATCAACGGTGAGTTGATCATCCATCAATGGTGGGATGCTAGACCATCATTGATGGTCTTCCCACTCCTTTATAAAGTCCAAATTTAATTCAATTTCACCTTAAAATCCTTCCAAAATTAAGTCCTAACAACATGATTAGATTATTCATCAATTTATGTCAGAATCAAACCTAAAAATAATCCTAAATTTGAATCAAACCCACTAAACTAAGGATAAACTACGGAAACACACTAAACTGAATCCGAACACACTTAAAAGGATTCAATACATTTATTTAAATTAAAACACACTTAATTCAATGAAAAAGAACTAAAATTAAGGTTGGGTTTCCTACCAAGAAGTGCTTCTTTAATGTCTTTTAACTGGAACTTAGGGTTAAAGAACCTTAAGTCTCTTCCTTGGTCTAGAATCCATCAATTTGAACTCATTCTCCTTGCACAACAAATGGGCCACATTTTGAAAGTTTTCTACATAATTTGAAAAAATTTTGACATTAGACATTTGATCCTTAATGAAATACCAATAGTGATTTTGAAAATATCATGGGAAAAAGTCTTGGATGACTATGGTTGACCCTAAATTGAAAGCATGGACACCAATGAAGTTGATAAGCTCCAATGCTTTCTCACCTTAAACCTGATCTTTCTTGAAAAATTCCTCATAATTATCACAATTAAGAACCTTCAAAACATTGTCTTCAATTTAAGATTCGTCCTCGACATCAATGAAATCAACATAAGCATCATCCATTTGATCATCCAACATGAAAGCACTATCATTTTCATCACTTTCTACAACTTCAAGTTCACTTTCACTTGCAACACTTTCCTTACATTCCATAAAATTCACAACATGATTTCTAGAATGAATTGGAAAATCATCATCACTATCGATAGCAGAAACTTCTAACTCAATTTGGTCAAATTCAACAGATGGAGTTGGATTAATAGGTTTAATAGTTTTCATGAACAATTCTCTCAAATTTCTCTAATTTTTATCATGATCTTGCAAATTAAACAAATCAACACATAAAATAACTAATTAAACACATAGTTAAGGGCATAATTCATCAATTACTTAATTAAAAATCAATCAAATTTGACTTTAATAAGAGTCAAGTGAGCTAGAACCTTTTGATCTAGATGCTGGTCAGTGCATGAATGATGTGGAAGTTATTAAGGACTTGAGTGATACACATGTTCTTGAAAGTAAAGAATTTAAGCATTATAGAGAAGTCCTGGAGAGTGATGAAGCAATTTTTAAATCTATGGCGTAAGTAGTTGGTGATATGGAGGGACATTTAAATGAATTAGAAGAATATGATTTAGGATCCATTAAATGTCAACGAAATGAATTAGTTAAAGCCAGCAAATTTGAGGACATAATTGGTGACGAGGAGAAGCTCACATTTGAATTAAAGGAGTTTGAAGTAGAAGCTCATGATAAAGATGTCAAGAGTGAGGCAATTATGGAAACTAATGAGCCATTCAAGAGCATTGACTTTATAGGTGATACAACTTTTAAACCTAGGCCAAAATTTGTAATTCTTAACTATTAACTATGGTGTTTTATCAAGGAAAGGAGTTTTGATTAGTTTTTCCTCAAGTGTAAGGATCGTGATGTATTTAGAAATCCAATTGGAGATATAGAAGCCCTTGGAACTTTAGCTTGCCATTCCAAAAGAATGGAGAAAAGAAGTTAGATGTTGGACCTAGGAAGCAATTTAAAATTCTCTAACATTAAGGTCCTGCTAAATGACCTTAAAGAAGTACTTGTTGAGAGGCAACCAAACCGTAGAAGTAGGATCTTTGTTTAAGTTTATTGTGCTTTCGGTTTGCTTTAATTTGGTATGTTTTAAAGGTGTTTTATTAAGCTTAGTTTCCTTTTAGTGTGTCTCCTTTCATTTGAAGTTATTTCATTTGTTAAAAGTGTTTTCAACCCACATCTTTGGAAAATTTTGACGAGGCCTTGAATTAGGAGTGATTTGATGTAGTTTTTTAGTTCATTTTTCATGTTTGGAAGTGGTTTCTAGTGGCTTAAATGGTGGTCTTCAATGACATCATTTACCTCTCTAGAAATCATTGTTTAAGTCTTCAATAAGTGAATAAACGACATAGTTTTTGTAAAACCTTAAAAATTCTTTCATTTTCTTCTTCCTCCTTCCTTCAATGTTGAACATCCCCTTGAATTCTATCCAACCACCATTTTAGCATCCAATCTCCACTAAAACTCATATTTTTTATGTCATTCTTTCCCATTTAGAGTGCTTTACTCATTTCCATCATCATTTGATCTTTAAACATCCAATTTTCACTTAAAAAATCATTTGAACCAATCTAAAAAAACTGCTAACACTGCCCACTCTCTTTTTTCTTTTTTCACACCATTTTGTGATCTTTTTCCTTAGATTTTGGTACCAATAGGTTCAATTTTTCATAAGTTAGCACCTAATTTACTTGTCTTGATTAAGTGAATATTCGAGGGAGGTGAGAATATTTTGAGAAGGGTGATTGGAAAAGTTTAAACTTTTTTCTTAGATTTTTCAACTATTTTTATCACTTTTCGAAAAATTTTCACTCAAATATCTCCTAGATAATTTTTAGGTTCCTCTAGTTCCCGAAAGAGACTATCTTTTGACAATTCTAACTTTACAACTTTTAAGGATTTGAAGTGGTTTAAGGTGCAGCTTCCCAACGACATTATTATGAAGTGATCAGTAACTCTAATGATAAATGCTGAATTTGATGTTTTAAGTAAATTCTAAGCTATAGTGTGGGATCATATTCTAGTTGTTGTTCGTCCTTACTATCCTACCCTTGTTCGTGAATTTTATGCCAACAGTGAGGAGCAGGCCAAGTTTGACATTATCGACGTGCATTCCATGGTGCAAAGTACTCCTATATGCATTATTCAATCATTTTTATCTACTTTTTTAGGGGTGTTAGAGATAGGCAATGTTTATGATCATAAGACAGATTGGTTGCAAGGTGATTTAATTACTTCTCTCTTTTTCCATTGATGAAGCTCACTCAACATTAGGCCTCGTTAGACCTATCGGTAAAAGACATTATTTGACCTTACAGCTAGGAATTCGAGAGAGAATTATAATGGAACTTCTTAATACTAGTGTGACTTTGGGAGCCAATGGCTTGAATGAAGTGTGTTTCACAAATACTTATATTTTATTTGAGATGCTTGATGGACTTTGTGACATCGAAGGCCTCCTTTTATTCAGTTTCATCATCCAGAATATAAGGAACATGGTTCGCTTTCACCAAACCAATAAGAACTTCCAATTCCTTTATCTGCTTACAAGGATCTTTCAGGAGGCTAGAGTTTCTTTTATTAGAGAAGTAGTAATGCAGCCTCCCAATGATTCCATTATTACTCATTCGACGCTTAATTTGTGGTAATATGCTCATGTTATAGGTTTATGGTGTAACATATCCACCAACAATTAGAGGCAGGAAAAAGAGTGGATAATCCTGATGCACTAGCACTAGAGGCAGCTTCTGAGGAGGGCATCTGTGAGGCTTTGCCTAAAGCCAATATGGGTGTTTATCAGTCGCCAATAGTTGCTCCTACGTATGTGCCTTCCTCTACTTCATCTCCTAATAACACAATGACTCTTCTTTTTCAATTGGATCATGATGTATTTAACCTTAATGCTCGAGTTGATACAGATATGGTTGACATTAGAGATTGAGCTAATGTCCTTCATATCCAGATGGTTATCATGATGGAGTACATTCGATCTCGTGATGAAGGCCCCGAATATTTCGATGCTTTTGGCTTGTATTTTTTGTCTTTTATTCATGGGTGTTTGCTTTTTTATTTCCTTTTAATGTGTTTCCCTTAAGTTGTTTTTGGTTTTATTTCATTATTTTAGTTGTATTTTAGCTCATTGATGCCATTTATATGTAGTCAACATGGTTTAATTTTATCTTCTCCTTGTGCTTTCATTTCTCTTTTATTATATTCAGTTTATTGCAATTAATGTTCAATGTTCACTTCAAAAAATCACAACATGATATCATTATTGTTTAGGTGTTTTCTATTCCCTCTGCTCACAGTTTATGTTTTATTATTGATTTTATAAACATTGAGGACAATATTCAACTTAAGTCTCGAGGAGGGATATCATTCTTTTACCCTTGTGTGTATCTTTTCCTACAACTCATTATTTTATCATCTTTTTTTATGCTAATTTATAATTTGTGGAAATTTTTTTCTATTTTGATGTATATCATGGAATATTTTTCCTTTTGATTTCAATTATTTTGACGATTTGAGATGTTATATGGTTAATTATGATGATTGATGACCCAAAATTTTTAAAATTGTTTTATGTTTTAGATAATGGATACCTAATGATCATGATGATATTCCATGAATAAAATGCATATTCCTAAGTAATTTGTTACTTCTTTTAAACATTTTCTTCATCTTTTCTAAGCCACTTAAGTAATCTATCGTGATTTTCCAGCTGACTCTCTGGTTGTGACTTGCTTTAGCTTGCAAGTGACATATAAGAGGACATTTTCGTGCAAACTGAGAGAGTTTTAGTAGTCATAATCACTTCTTTAGCTAGATTTTAAATCTTCCATAAACACTTCCTTAACTAGATTTTAATTCTTCTCTTTTTAGGTTAGGTTTTTTTTTTCAATTTCAATCTTTGTATTTGGAGATTTTAGGTTGTTTTTAACGATTTTATGGTTTGTACATGTGATTTAGAGTTGTATTTCACTTTGGAGCATAATTTGGTGCATTCTAAACTCTTTAATCACTTGTATCTAATGCTTTTGTTGGATTTATTTAAGTAAGCTAAGCCTAGTAGATGCTTGAATTTAGTTTCTTATACTTGTTGGATGATTGTCTTTGTTTATTTGAATATTTAATGTTTGTTTTTAGTTGGCCACTTAAGATAAAGACATTAGATGATCAATGATCCGAGAAATCTACCTTAATTAGTGGATAAATCAATACACAATAAGATTTAAGTCTACGAATGATCATCTTAAGTGAAACATCTCCAAAGGTGTGTGTTGGTTACAACCGAAGTGGTTGTTACTTTTGTTTTTTTATTTAACTTTGTAAAATTTCCTCTTTCATTTGAAAGGATTTTTTTAAAGCTTGTTCTTCACCTTTTAGAAAGAAGATTTTGATTTGAAATGGTTACTCTTCATCCATTGTAGAAGATCGTAATTTTTCTATTATGTCAGTGAAAGTTCCAACAACAAGTGTGTTGGGAGTAGATTGGGCAACTATTTTTATTGTTGAACCATTATAAATTTCGATGTCTCCTCTTATCCCTATCCTCTTTATATTATTGTTGATTGTATTCTTAAATCATCTTTAAATAATTAATAATTTTGATATTGATTTATGCTTACATTGTCAATAACTTGTGCCAATTCTCCATCTTTCAAATATTGATTACTCCATCTTTAAACTATTGATGTCTTGTATTATCGATTCATCTTTCTATTATCATCAATTGTGCAAGTGATTCATTATGATATTGTTGTTGATTATATGAGTTGATTCATATCTATATTTCTGTAAATTATGTCTTTCATTTATATATATTGAGCTTTATTATTTTTATAAGCATTGACATATTGCTCTAGGTTGAATTATAATGTTACATATATTCGAATTCTTTCTAGGTGGCTTAAGTTTCATATTAGAAATAGTTTTTAGAACACACAATGCAGCCTCCTCTTGAGTGCCTTTAGGATTTACGATTTATAAATTCTATGTTGAGGGCAGTTTACATATAGTTTATTAAACACTTTTTAGTACTCATGAAGGGTTTTTTTTCTTTGATCTTTCTATGATATCATGCATATCTCTTTTTTAATGCCATGATCCTAATTAGAACCTAAGAGGGATGGAGAGAAATTAGGTTCTTTAAAAATTTTACATAAACCCTTTAAACCAATATGTGTAAACTTAATAAACAAAATATAAACAATATGAAAAAATGAAAATCTTTAAGAATAAAAGAGTAGGGTAACAAGGCACAAACCAAATTTATAGTGGTTCAACATCAATCTCCACACTTACTTCCAATCCCTAATACCTTATTGGATATTTCACTATTAATAATTTTCAATTGTACTACTTGGTTCCCTTTTCTAATGTTTTAGGGTAACTTTCACAACTTCACAGTTTCACAAACCTATAACCTCTTAAAAATACACTAAAAAAATGTTTGACTTGACTCATAAATTGTTTAAGAAAGGCTAACAAATCTTTTGGACATGTATGCAAAAGATGAACTCACAATCTTCATTAGAAACCAATAAAACTCAATCATACTTCACAAAACAGCACTCTTTATTTGAATTCACTTATATATGCTTTACACAACTCTTGGATGCATTTCACAGTTCCCAATGCACCTATTTATAGTGAAAATTTAGTTTACGAGATTGTTTAACAATTTTAAAATTCATTAAATTTATTTTCCTATTGTTTATTACCTATTGGAGAGTGATTCTTATTGACATTAATTAAATAATCCCATATATCAGTTGCCTAGTGGTTAGTTGATTGATATATAAAAGTAGTTGACCAGTCTTGTAAATTTTTGCATAGTGAGTGATCAATCAATCCCTTTGATCAACAACCATTAGTCTGCCAATCCATATACAAACTGATTTTTAACACTTCAAAACACAATTACACATATTCAAATCAATCCAAAATAATCTGCCAGTACTTCAAAACACTTTCTTAATTCACACATACTTCAAAAAAATTCTACAAAAATATTTTTTCCTATCAATGATAATTATTTTAAAACCATTCCTTATACATTTCCTGTTGATTGTGTTACCTCTATTTATTAACTAATCATAAATGTAATTATGTATGAAATGAGCCCTTTAAACATGATTATAAAACTAAGCTAGACTTATGTAAAAAATTACAATATAAAACCTATTAAAATTTTACTTGGTCTTCAAACTTTAGACTTTTCAACTTGGTTATCATTTTTTCCACTTAAGATCTAAGACTTTGAAAAGATACCACTTAATCAACATAACTATCTTTTCAGAACATTAAACACAAAAAAAATTATTAATACAAATTTTGTTTTATCTTTATAAAAACAAGGTAGAACCTCTTTTGGTTTAATAATCTTCTCCTATATGATGATAAAAAAACCATGTGATATTATAAACTATGAGACCTAAAACAAACATTAAACCTTTTCAAATATAACTTAAATATACTTACATCCGCTTAAATATTGTTTAAACCCGCTCCCTCTTTATACAATATCAAAAGTAATAAAATAACTAAATTTCAAAAACAATTATCAATGTAATACCTCAATTTATATCCAAACTTATAAAAAACATAACATTTTCCAAATTTAATTACTTACTCTCCATAAATTAATCATAATTTAGTAATAATTTCAATAAACAAACTTAAATTTATTATAACTCTCCCTAAGTTGAATAAAACTTATTTCTCCCCCTAAAGCCATGCATTATGTTCATTAAAGTTCAAACTCCCCCAAAGTAAAACATAATATCACATTTAACCCATCTCTTTTTTGGAAATCATTAAAATGCTAAAGACAAGCATACAAAAAAATTATAGAAATAAGAATACAAACAAACCAATATCATAATGAACTACCTTCTATCATGCCTAACCCTCTTATAGTCATACAAAACCTATCCTTATTCATTGGTTTAGTAAAAATATCAATTAGTTGATGCATTATATCCATAAAATCTAATTCGATTTCCATATTTTACACATGATCTCCAGTAAAATGATATTGATTTCATATATGCTTTGTCTTAGAATATTAGATCGAATTTTAGTCAAGCAAATTGTACTTCTATTATCACACCTAAAAGTTGTGTATTAAGTTCAATCCCAAAATCCCTAAGTTGTTTCCTAAGCCAAAAAATTTATGGATCACAATTACAAGTGACAACATACTCAACTTCTACCGTAGACAAAGTTATTAAATTTTATTTCTGACTAAACCATAACACTAATGTGTTTCCTAAAAATTTACATACACTAGATGCACTCTTCTTATCCAACCAATTACTCATATAATTCACATTTGAATACCTAATATATCCAACAATGTATTTTTAGCATACCAAAGACCAAAGTTCATGCTTTTAATGGTTAATAAATGTAATTATCTAAGACGTGCTTAAAACCTAAACATAAACACAAATTAAAATTATATTGATTCTACTAATAGTAAGATATAATAATCTACTAATCAGACCTTGATATTCCAAAGTGCTCATTGATAGCGGTTTCCCACATACAAAATTAGCTCAAATTAATCTATCTTTCATGCATAATTTAATAGTTAATTTGAGACCAATATTCGGCTAGCGTACTTGTTCAATAAAGTAATAAAGTGGAGTATATTTAAGACTCCGAGTATCAATCCCACGAGGAAGTTTATAGGATGTAAGTACTAGGTC